>OZ023273.1:89617530-89815743 GCA_964007475.1 Hybos culiciformis | reverse complement strand
GTGCATTTAACTCCAGAGCACGGACGTAAAGTAGTATTTTTGCAATTATGGCATAACCAAGAGTTACCTCCTCACGTATTAAGCACGGTATTTATTTTCCCAGAACGTACTCACTGCTTGATTGACATAAGTTTTGGCGATATAATAGTATTAGGATCGATTAGGAGTAAGCCTATTGGGTTAGGTGGAGGATTGCCAATAGATTGCCCATTTCGCGATATTGATATTGATCCTAACGATGACTTCGAACCTATAAAACAAATAGAATCTAAAGATGATGATGGGATAATTACAAACTTAACTTCAACTGAAGGTGGAATTAAGCAAGATATTCAACTGAAGGTGGAATTAAGCAAGATATTACCCAAATGAAAAGTCAGATTGAGGGGTTCAGAGAGTGGTTATATACTAAATATGTGTTCAGTGATAAACGTATCATCAAAAAATTAATTTTAGAAGTTAAAGAAGACGAAAAGAAAAATTAATTTTAGTATTTTGCTAGAAGTTGTAAAGATAATACGCGATGACGGAAGCTTTAAAATCAAACATTGAAATATATACCACCACATTGAATTTTATCATAAAATTTAAAAATGAATTAGATGACGACCACCGCGCTAGTTCGGTAGATTTCTTAAACAAATTAGAATTATCAATGGCTTCAGGCTATGGATACAAAAATCATTTTAATAATTGCGAGTGGTCTGATGAGAATAATAAAAGTGGAGCTGAAACATGTGATTGCGTGATGCTGAATTCAAGATATAGACATGGCATAAATAATATAATGAATATATATAAAGAAATGGAGAGGCGCATGATGAGATGCCACAATAAAAAGGATTGCGATCAATGCAGATCTATTCAGTATTAACGCGACCAGCAGACATGAATAAGGCAAAATTTTTTTTATTATTTTTAATTTACGCCAATCTCAAAGCTCAAACAATAAAACCTAAATTTAGAATAGAAGTGAGCAATATTCCCAGCAATGACTCAGATAAAGCCAGTTTCATTATAATTTTAAATGATGATCAAAAAATAGCGCTTGATTTTTCTGTGAAGGTTTTAGAAAATGCCATCAAAAATTATTCAGAATCAGCAGCAGCAGAAACAACAACAACAACAACAAAACCTGAAGATCTAAATCGATCAAAAAAGAGTGTCCAAGATTTTATTGAAGATTTCCGCCTCAATATAATTAAAAAAGAATTGGATATTGGGGGAGTGATTCGCGCCGAAAAATATGATCGACTTTTTCGAGTTGAGTTCCCAAATAGAGAAGATTTAGCAATTTTCATTAAATGCAAATACAATTCTATACCTAAGGATAATAAATTGTTTATATCATACGCTGAGTATAAAGAGATTCATTTGGAGCGGTTTATGGCTACTGGTGATTTTGAAGAAGTTTCAGCTTAAGATGATGAGCACACAACAAATTTGCAATTAGAAGAATGTGAGATTGACGGCTTTATACAAACATATGAATATAGAATAATTAAAAAAAACCATATTAATTTTCTGCATATTTACTTTTATTTTAAATAAATTTAAAAAAGAAATTAAAAGTTTTATTATTTAATTTAAGAAGAAGAAGAAAAATGTTGTTCAAGCTGATCTGCATCATTGAGGTCATGATTCCCCAAACCAATTATATTTTGCTCTAGGTTATGTAGCACGATTTCAATTTGATTTTTGGTTTCCTTCAAAACTTCATTCTTTAATTGCTCAATAATTGCATCTCGCTTTATAATTTCACCTTTTAAAACTGAGATGTGCATTCGCATCTTATTCACTTCATTCGTCAGTTCGCTTATATTGATAAAAGACATTGTTTTTAGTTGGAACAAATTTTTATTACTGAATGAAATTTAACATTTTGCCACAAATAAATCTTATGCATAAATGACCACAATTTATTTGATTGTGTTTTTGGTCGCCGTCATGATTATATCTAATATTAAATCCTAAATAATTTTTTATATCAGCTGTTGGCTGCAAATTTCCAAAACTATCGAAATATTCAATGCAATCATAATGTTTAAAATATGCTACCCAATGTGTGCCGGCGCCATAAGATGTGCCTAAGTTAACTATTCCTGATTCCTGTTGTTGGGTTTTGAGGGCAAAGTATCACGCATAAATACTCCTCTCAAATATGGCACACTCCTCATATAATCTCTAATGGCGGCATCAGTTAATGCTTTTTTGGGTAGAGTTTTTATTAGTTTTTTGATTTTAAATAAAGTCCATAGCCTTTTTTGTACGGCTTAAGATAAATTCCATTCCCTATTGAAGTTGATTTATTCTCCATAGCCTTATTATGGCGAACATTTTCATCAAATTTTTTTCGTGCTGCCGAAGCAATTAATAGATTTTGCGACACCTGCAGCTCCTCCAGCGAGCGCTCCTAATGCTGATAAGCCGGCAAAAATGGGTATTAGCGGCAGAAAACCTTCAGTTTTAGGGATAGGAATTATTCGAGGTTTGCCAGCTTTAGAGATTTTATTTTTTGAGAAAACATTTTTAGCTGCGTTTAACGCCATTTCAATAGCTTCAACATTATTCCCACGCTTCACATTTTTGATTGATTTTTTAGCTCCACTAATTGCTTCCAGTACATTCGCATCCATGATACTTGGCATATGGTTGGCCTAAAGTCTACTTCACATTCTCCAACCATCGGAATTTAAGTCGGTGCAGTCAGGGATATTCAAAATGAACGTTTTATTTAAAAAAAAAATAAAAAATTACCAGAAAATGTACGGACACTTGGACAGTTCGAACCCTTCCAGTATATTCGCATCCATGCATGCCACTTGGTATATACATTCTCCAACCATCGGAATTTATGTTGGTGCCGCCGGGGATATAAAAAAAAAAGTTAAAATACCAGAAAATGTACGAACACCTTGACTGTTCGCACCCTTCCAGTCTATTCGCATCTATGATACTTGGTATATGGTTGGCCTAAAGTCCACTTCACATTCTCCAACCATCGGAATATAAGTCGGTGCAGTCAGGGATATTCAAAATGAACGTTTTGATCAAAAAAAAAATTAAAATTACCAGAAAATGTACGGACACTTTGACTCCTCGAAGCCTTCCAGTGCTTTCTTGAAAATTTTATAATTTTTTTTTTAAATTTTTTTGAGCCCCAGCCCGATTTTTCGTTTAGCTTTCATAGCGTTTGTAACTAGATATGAAGCAGTTTTTTCACCTAGTGTAGAATCTTTAGCTAAAACTCTCTCCCAAGCTCCCTCCTGCAATATTTTATCCGCTTATATACTTCGAATAGGCGATATCGTGTTGTCTGCAAGCTTTATCTAAATTATTTATGCCAGGATTGCCGCGAGCCAATCTTTCTTGCAATTTAGTACCTGGCCCACAATATTGATAGCCGCCCGGAATATGAAGTTCAACTGGTAGATTGCTAATAAAATTATTGAATAGCCCTGCGCCTTGAAAAGTTTTTTTGCAACTGAATACGGAATCCGAATGCACAATCATTTTTATGCAGATCCTTGTTTAGCATTGAAGTTGCGTATATATACTAACAGACTGAATGCAAAATGTTCAGATTTATATTGATTCTCAATAATGAAGTATGTCAAGCAAAGTAATTCCCTGGCAGTGAAAAATTTCGATTTAAATGAGAATAAAAAGAAAAGGCATAATAAATTGCTGCCAAATTCGATAAGAGCGCCCATTCAATTGCGGCAAAACTAATGCTATGCTGAGCTTATTATTGCACCCAACGGATTAAAGTTTAAAAATGTGTACATTTACTCAAAATCATTATCGCAATCTAAATATAGATATTTAGAGAAAATAATAAAGCCGATTAAAGGTATGGGGTTTTATTCATATTCCACTAACGATGAGGTTATTTCAGTGAAAAAAGCTCATCCAAATTCAATATTTATTTTCGATGATGTGAACACCGAAAAGCAAAACAACATTCGAGATTACATTTGTATGGGGCGTCATAAGAATATTGATAGTTTTTACTTATGTCAAACTTACACTAGAACTCCTAAGCATTTAATAAGAGATAATGCAAATTTTATAGTAATTTTTAAGCAAGATGACTTAAATTTAAAGCATATCTATAATGATCATGTTTTCGACGATATGTCACTTGATCAATTTAAAAAAGAATGTTTTAATACTTGGAAGGAGAAATACGGCTTCATGGTTGTCGATAAGGACAGCGAAATCAATAGCGGCTGATATAGAAGAGGCTTCGATAATTTCATTTTGCCATAAATACTAAAGCATTCTAACCGCATCATCATTTCGCGCAAGATGGCCGACGTATTAAAAGATCTAGTGAAAGCGCGCAGCATTCTAAAACGGAAGTTTAATGCGGTGAAGCATGGTGAAGCTGAATCTGAGGCTATACTAAATAAAAAATTTAAGCCAATAACAGAGCCGCTCAAAGAATTGTTGATGAGAAGAGGAAATCTAGCGATTCATTCTTCAATATGATTAAATTCGAAACATCTACACCGAAAAGTATTAGGAAAAGTAAAAGTACTTTAAAATTTGATGATGATATTGGTGATGGTGATGATGATGATGGTGGTGGTGATGGTGATTCGACATCAAAAAATTCTACTATAGTGCAGCTACTGCAACGAAAAAATATTGATTCTGTTTACGGACCTCATTTCAATAACAAAGATCGAAATTGGAAACTTGGCAACAAATCCTTGCGTTCAGAAGGAAATAAATTATATGTTGGAAGCAAATCATACAATTTAACGTCAGGCTTAGAAGAATTAATTTTCACGAAAAAATCTGCTGAATACACAGATGGTGATCTTAAAAACTATCGCCAAATTATTGTTGATAGCAGCGTTCACAAAGAAAATTATGATCAGCTTAAAGCTTTACAACCGAAAAAACGAACCTTTAAATATAAAAACATTATAAAATATTTATCAAAAAGTGGCGAAGGTCTTTTAAATCGTTTGACAAATAAAAAAGTTCAATATACATATTTCGATGGTAATCATTATAGAACGATTGAAATTATTAATTGCATCGAAGATAGCTGGCAACAATTCTATGGATAATGAAATAAACTCCATTATTGAGGAATTGAAAGAGGCGAATATAATAATCAGCTAAACTCCGCGCCGACGCGCCGACGCGCCGACGCGCCGCCGCGCCGCCGCGGGGGCAACCCTAGAATTATTTAGTTTAACTTGAGAATTCATAATGAATGCAATCAAAAAAATTAATTCCCGATCAAAGGGTGGCGATGGCTATCAAAAATAGCCAACACATCAACTGAGTCCACAAAACAATGGAAGAAGGAGATGAAGGATAAATATTCAGCAGCAGATCGTAAAAAATTGAAATATTAAAAATAAAATGAATTGATTTTTGCTGTAAATATTTGGCATTTTTATTTTATACTACTTTTATTAATCCATTGATTGAAATTAGAACTAAACCCCAACCACTTAACATAAAGTTTATTTTTTGATCTTTTTATTATTTTCTCTATTAAATAAATGTCTGGATGTGATGTTTTCTGAAGTTCTTCGGTATAAAATGATCCTGCTATAGGTTGACCCTGTAAATCATCCAACAAATAGCAAACTGGATATGTGTTTTTTATGCTGCGCACCTGAAATAATTCGGTTGTCCAGTTTGGTGTATAACCTTTTTCAAAAATATGCTTATATTTTGATATGCGCACAATATCACCCACTTTAAATCTATGCTTATCGAATATTTTAATATGATTGTACACAGTGCTCAAAAGATGTTGCTCATGCGTTTTGGTTGCATTTTTTGGCGTCATTTTTATTGTTCTATGTTTTGTTGAATTATAATCATCTGTAATGCTCGACAAAATATTCACCCAATTGTATGAGCCTTGAAGGCTGAATTTTTTATAAATTTTCTCCTTAATTGTGCGATTAAATCTATCAACATGCCCGCATTGTAGATTTTAAAGCATCATTTATTTGAGATAATTTTACTTGTACAGCTCCAGCCTCCAAATCAACATATTGTTTGTTGCAAGCGTCAAAATCAGTTTCTGGCCCACCGAGATTTCTAATTTTCTTGCCTATCACATCATAATTCTTATCGGGCAACAACTTGAATCCAATTCCTGGAGGCCCTCTTAAGCCTCGCTCTTTCGATCTACCTCCGCCTCCAGAACGTGCGAATTTGTCGAGTGCCATATTCTGAATAAATATAGCAGCGTCAAACATTATGCTTTATTTGCAATCTATTTATCATGGCGTTCACATTGACATTAAGTGGATCAGATTCAATTTTAAGTTCTAGTTTTTTCCCACCCATACAACTAAATGGCGACTATGAATGCCGGCTAATTTTTTTAATTTGCAAACGTATAATTATATACCAAACATTGATGTAGAAAATCAAAATTTTTATATAGGAAGCAATGAAATTGAAATTCCTGTAGGATCATATGAAATACATGATGTGTCCGAGTACATTAAAGGTGAGCTGAATAATATCGTTGTGCTTTAAAAGATGGCGATGATGACGGCGGCGGTGATGACGAAAATGATTTTATATTAAGAGCGAATAATAACACGCTGCAATGTGAAATTAAGTCAAATCAAACTATATATTTTAATAAAGAAAATTCTATAGGGGAATTACTCGGATTTTCTAAGCGTGAGCTCACACCTAATATTCTATATTCATCGGATACTCCGGTCAACATCATTAAAGTAAACACGATTCGCGTTGATTGCAATATTATAGACGGCTCTTACTTAAATAGCAAGCCAGTGCATATTTTCCATGAATTCGCTCCAACAGTTGAGCCCGGCTATAAAATCAATGAGGTTCCGAGTAATGTGATTTATTTACCTGTGAACACTAGCGAAGTAAGGTCAATTACAATCAGGCTGCTAGATCAGAACGATAATATAATTAATTTCAGAGGTGAAGTGATTACAATCAGACTTCATTTCAAACCTAAATATGCTAATATTCAATAAATATAACAATTCAGACAGCCGCGTCATCAGTTCGAAGAAGTCTGTGAAGTTGAAAAGGTCGCTGCCTCCGCCGCCGCCGCTTATATCTAAAGAAAATAAAGAATTTTTAAAGTCTTTGAAACTTAAAGTAAACAGCAAAATATGATTGATGTGCTAAGCATACCAAATCCTATATCATTCGACAACAGAATTTCAAAATATGAATATCATGCTTATACACCTTTCAATGAATCTTATGGTCATAATGACAGCATTATAGTTTCAATACAGCAGCAAAATTTAAATTTACTTCCATCCGAAAGTTATTTATATATTGAGGGGGTGATTTTGAAGCCCGACTCTACATCCCTTCAAGTTGATATAATTAATAATGCACCGAATTTTTTGTTTGAGGAATTCAGATATGAGTTGGATGGTGTTGAAATCGATAAAACTAGAAAACTTGGTCATACTACTGCAATTAAAAATTATTTATCGCTAAATTCGGATGAGAGTAAAATGCTGCGAAACGCTGGATGGTCGTTGGATGGAATTAATTCACCGAAAGGACAATTTAACTTTTGTTTGCCGCTGAAAAAATTATTTGGATTTGCTGAAGATTATCAAAAAATTATTTTGAATGCGAAACGTGATCTTATACTGACTAGAGCCAAATCTGATGAAAACTTCTATAAAACAAATCATTAACAATTTGATTGAGTTTAACGAAAATTCAATGGAGAATGCCCCATATAACGCTCTCTGATCAGCAAAAACTCATTCTATACAAGCAAATTGATAGCAATAATTCAATCATATTAAGTTTTAGAAGTTGGGATATGCATGAATATCCAATAATACCTCAAACAACGCATAACATTTGGACTGTACAAACATCATCGCAGCTAGAAAAGCCCAGATTTGTAATATTAGGCTTGCAAACAGATCGAGTTGATGAGAAAACAAAAGATCCCAGCATATTTGATCACTGTAATTTAACCATGTTAAAGTACATTTGAACTCGAACACGTATCCATATGAAGCTTTGAACTTAAAATATGAACGGGATAAATATTCAGTTTTGTATCACATGTATATAAACTTTCAAAAATTTTACTACAATCGAGAAAATTCAGCATTATTAACATTTGATCAATTTAAAGAACTAGCTCCTATCGCAGTTATTGATTGCTCCCATCGGGATGAGGAAATAAAATCGGGGCCAATTGACATTAAAATAGAATTTGAGACATCTGCAAATGTGCCAGCTAAAACAAGCGCATTCTGTTTGCTAATTCATGATCGCGTCATTGAATACAATATGTTTACAAATGAAGTTAAAAAACTTATATAAATAAAAAAATATGTTTCTTTTTTAAAAACTTAAAATCCATTTTTATATCTTTGTATAAGTCTTCAGTATTAACATTGTATACAAAACTATCTGTATCCATATAGTTCAATTTTAATTTGTCGCCAAATTTGGGCAGCATATAATCATAATGAAAATTGTACATATGCAGCTTTGAAAGCTCCAACACTGTAAAACCAATGTATATAGGCTTATCATATAAAATGTGAGTTTTCCATTGTTTTGCCAAATGTTGCGTTATTTTTCTTCTTGAAATAATCTTTCTGGAAATCATTTTTAGCTAAAGTTCTATGATGATTATTTAAATCTATGTATGGCTTTAACCACGGTTTCTGATTAAATTGCAACACTTTATGATTTTTTTTCAATTGCAAACCATATTTCAAGCATTGCTTCAAATTTCTATAATGAATTATGTAATTAGTTTTATCATTCAAATTGGGAATCAATTTTTTATTCCTCCCATTTGGTGGAATCATATTTTCGGCGCAAATTGGTAGATCATTGTGTTTGTCGTGCAACTCTTTTGGATAATGCAAATCCACCTCCAAAATATAGCCAATATTTGAATCATCTGCTATTTCATGAACATTGAAATTAGCGAAATTTTCCAACCAACAAAAATTGTTGTAAGGTAAAAATTGCGTCATCGCCCATATAAATTATTAGCATCAATGTAAATTAGAAATATTAGCAATTTTAGTGGGTTGAATTTATCACCCATATATTTATTGTTCGCCTCCGAATATCTCATACTGCATTGACTTACGCCCCCGCGGATGCCTCGTTGACACATTTTCACTTTTTCGATATCCGTCAACAATTCTAAATTGGATGCAGTGTATTTCAACATCGCATCCCAACTTAATCCTGGCGCTGTGAAATAATGCGCCGGATCAAGATTATAAATTTTTTTGCAAACATCTCTAAAATTCTCAAAAACATCCGCAAGCAGCAAAACATCCGTTTTCAAATATAATTCCATATAATCTTTTAAAGTTCTGCAATTAAATTTGGACCAGACATTTTGAGCGTGAGCATAATCCTCTTTGCTGCACTCTTTATCATTCAGCGAATCTTTAAAACTTTTTATATCGGGCAAAGAAATTTCATCGAGTTTATCAAACGAGTCAAAATAATCATAAGGAAATATCCCTTTACGTTTTATTAAATTAAACTGAGCGCCGTCATCACCATCATCATTTAACCAGCGTTTTGTTTCCGTCAAATCGTCAGCATCCAAATTTGATACTAATGCCTCCAATTTTGAAGACATAAAACGATATGAGTCTACGAATCTTAAAAGAAAACTCTCATCACTGCTTATCATTATTCTTTTGGATAAGCTCACATACAATTCTTTATTAAGTGGGATGACGCTGATCCTACCTTCTACAGCATTCAATTCTTTAAATATTAAATGGCTATCATAGCCTGAAAAATTGTGGAAAAAAATTGGGAAATAATTCGGCAACTCGTATTCAAGATTGCATTTTTGGTGTGCGGCTCCCCTGTATTTCCCTGTGAGGTGGCAATGATCTTTTACTTTCACATCATTCACCCCAAAAATTTTTCGACAACTAAAACAATGTCTCGCCATATAAAAATTACGTTTTTCAATTAGAGTCAATGGATTCATTCGTATTACTTTCTTTATATAGTTCAAAAATAAATACCGACATTCTTCAACTAAAGATAGTATAAATTCTTTAGCGCAATTTTCCCTCGTAAAAACTCTATATCTATTCAAAGTTGAATTGAACGAACATTTTATATAATAGGCGAATGCTGCTGGGATGTGGACTTTGGTGTTCACTGTTGATGACACTTCCGGATTGATTCGGATTGATTCGGAATCTGCATAAATCACAAACGGCACATCTAGCATATTTTTATAATTCTTGAATTTTAGAAACCTATCTTTTTCCTCTGGCAGCAGCGATACAATTTGAGAGCATTCTTTCTTATGCATTTCAAGTTTACTCTCATCATAAAAATGATTTAAACATTTTGTGCACATAAAAATTCTATGTCGACTTCTAGTAATTTTCCTTCTTAAAAGTCTCGAAATATCTTTTATCCATATAAAATGTTGTTTCTCACCCTCTTCGAGAAGCAGCAAATTTATGTGGTTTATTTTCTCATCATCTGTATGATAATATGGACCCACTATTTTAGATTCTTTATTTCTGCCGCCATGCCCAAATCCATATAAATTAACGCTGATTTCATGATTCAATGCTTCAAACGCCTTTATATCTCTTACACTCAATGGGAATTGCAACTCGGTAAAGTTGAGTTCATTAACCTTGCAGTTTTCTAAATTAATAATCTGATTCTCAATATTTCGAATTTTATATGAATGTACTCTGCCTGGATTTGCTATATTCATGTTTTGCAATGCTGATATTATACTCATCCTCATTATGCACATTAATGCACGCATGTTTTGCTGCAAGTGATTTAGGCGTTTCAATGTAGTTTGAACCTCTCAATGGCTTATATTCACAAATATTCAGCTCAAGGTGTAAAATTCTTACGAGGCTCCAACCACTATATTTTTCTTGAAATTCCTCCGTTTGGGTGTTCACTTTTTCGAGCATGTCTTCATACAAATTAGAAGCTTCGTCCGCCATTAATAATGGCTGCAGTTTTGTGTTGAATGATTTAATGCTTATAATTAATTCATCATCCTCATCATCGTCAGATATTTTAGGTTTTACATATTGCCCCAACAATTCAATATTAAATTTAATTGCGCCATACTCGTTCAATTCTCTTTTCAGCAAATTTACCACATCATTTTTTATTCTATGCATAAATTCTTTTGGATTTAAGAATGACTGATCTTGATTTTTCACTATGTGCGTGCAAACTCTACTTTTAAATAAATCCCTAATCTTTTTTATGCCATCGGAAACATCTTCAACACTTTTTGATTTATGCTCAAATGTTTTAAAATCTTTAAATTACTTTCACAATAAAATTCATATGAAAATCCTATAAATCATCATCTGATAAAAAAAATAAATAAAAAAATATCTACATGCAAACATCGCTTCCACACACTAAAGTGCTCATATGAGAATACTATAAATAGGATCTTTATAGAAATAATAACTTAAGTTTAATTTTGCAATCCATGCTGATATGATCCATCCTAGAACCTCAATTGTATTCGTAGATTTGCAGTTTGTATTTGGCAACTTCGGCCAACTATTTGTGAAAGAAATATGCTACATGTTTGGAGATCGCCCTATCGCAGAATATGCCACAATCAAGCCACCATATTCTAACAATGAATTACACCCTCGAGCCATCGAACAAAATCAACATTGCAAAAACTTTATAAATGGCTTGGATTGGGATTTTGGGGAGAAGGATTACAGCGACTTGGAAGATTATTTGCAAAGATTTAAAGGTTACACTATCATTGTTGTTGGAAATAATAAAAAAACTATATTGGAGAAGTTTATTTCAGAGAAAATTATTGACATCGGCGGAAAGTTGTCCCTAAAATCATCCTTTAATTATAAAATTAACTGCATAGCAAACGGAATTAGCAAATGGAACGATTATAAATACTTTTGGTTCAAAACTTTTAAAAATTAATTTTAATCTTCGTCGTCCATTTAACTTTGTTTTTACTTTAGCAGACGTTAAAAAACGAATTATTGGCGCTGATTTTTTATCTAAATTTGGTTTATCTGTTGCTTAACAAAACAAAAAGTTAATAGATTCTCAAACATCTTTATCTATTAATTGTTTTTCAAAATTTGATTCTACTCCATCTCCCAAACTTTATTCTATAAAAAATTCAAATTCTTAAAAAATTCTTAAAAAATTTCCCGAATTAATTTCTACTCCTCAATTTGATAAACCCACTAAACACAATGTTAAACATCACATTTTAACTAAAGGTAATTTACCTTTTACTAAACCTAGAAGATTAGATTCTAAAAAATTTAACATTGCGAAAACAGAATTCGAACACATGTTACAAATGGGAATTTGTAGACCTTCATCTTCTCCAGTTTCATCGGCACTTCATATGGTCCCTAAGAATGATAATAACTGGAGACCTTGTGGTGATTATCGCCAATTAAATCTTGTTACAGTTCCCGATCGCTATCCTATTCAACACATTCAAAATTTCATTTTAAATTTACATGGTTGTTCAATATTTTCAAAAGTTGATCAAGTTAGAGCCAATCAATGTTCCCATTGCAGAAGAAGACATTCATAAAACAGCTATTACTACTCCTTTCGGCCTTTTTGAATTCCCGCACATGCCTTTTGGTTTAAGAAATGCTGCTCAATCTTTCCAAAGATTTATGAATGAAATTACTTTTGGTTTAGATTTTCTATACGTTTATTTAGATGATATTTTAATTTTTAGCAAATCTCATGAAGATCATAAACAATATTTAGAATTATTGTTTCAAAGATTAGTGGATTATGGATTAACTATTCAACCTTTTAAATGTGTTTTCGGTGTAGAAGAACTTGACTTTCTCAGTCACAAAATTTCTCCTAATGGTTATATCCCTTCAACAAATCGTGTTAAAATTATTTCAGAATTTCCTAAACCATCTTCAACAAAACATATTCAACAATTTGTTGGAATGATAAATTATTATCACAGATTCATACCATCCTTAGCTCATTTACTTGGACCTATTTATGACCATCTCACAAAATTGACTAATCAAAAAAAAATCTTCAAAAATTCCTTTTTCTTGGCCTGACTTTTGTGATATAAATTTCAATCAAATTAAACTGAAGCTTTCTGGAACTTCTTTATTAATTTTTCCAATTGAAAATGAACCATTTACGTAAACTGTTGATGCTTCTAACGTAGCAATTGGAGCAGTTCTTCAGCAAATTAACAATAAAAATAATTTACCTATTGCTTTCTTTTCAAAAAAAACTTTCTGATACTGAAAAGAAATATTCCGCTTTTGATAGAGAACTTTTAGCCATTTATTTATCCATCAAACATTTTCGATCATTTTTAGAAGGCAATGATTTAACAGTTTATACAGATCATAAACCTCTTATTTTTGCTTTATCATCCAAAACTGAACGCAGTCCGCGTCAAGCACGCCATTTGGATTATATTGCTCAATTTACTTCAGATATTCGCCATATTAAAGGTAAAGATAATGTTATTGCTGACACTCTTTCCTGTATTGAAGATTCTCTAGATTCATCAGAAATTAAAACTTGTAAATTTGATCTTCTTACTATTGCTCAACAACAAATTTCTGATTCCGAACTTCATAATCTATTAATTTCTCCTAAAAATAATTCAAAATTTATTCTTGACCAAATTACTTTACCAAATTCTAAAAACCAAACTTTGGTGCGAAATTTTCTCAAATAAACCTCGACCATATATTCCATTATCTTTTCGTAAAATCATTTTTGATTCTTTACATAATTTATCTCATCCCAGTATTCGTGCTACTCGAAAAATTATTACATCTAAATATTTTTGGCCTTTTATGAATCTTAATATTAATGAGTGGTCTAAAAATTGTTTAAATTGTCAGAAAGCTAAAATTTATCGTCACACTAAACCACTTTCAGGTACATTTCCACTTCCTTCAGGTAGATTTCAGAATATTCATATGGATATTGTTGGTCCTCTAATTTCGTCAAAAGGATGTTCGTACATTTCAACAATTGTTGATCGATATACTCGCTGGCCCGAAGCTTATCCTATTCCAGATATGACTTCTACTACTATTGCTTCTACATTTTTCAATCAATATATTTATCGTTTTGGCGTTCCATTGTCTTTAACAACTGACCAAGGTAGGCAATTTGAATCAAAATTATTAACAGAATTATCTAAATATTTAGGTACTCATAAAATTCGAACTACAACTTATCATCCTCAATCAAATAGTTTAGTTGAACGTTTTCATCGCCAACTTAAAACATCTTTAATAGCTCGTTATAATACTATTAACTGGGGTGATGAAATTTTTATTGTTCTTCTAGGTTTTAGAACCGCGATTAAAGAAGATATTAAGTATTCATCTGCTGAATTAGTTTATGGGGAAAATATTCGTGTTCCTAGTGAATTTTTCGTTTCAAATACTTCTCAACCTTACTTGGGGTTTATACTGGATGGTTTCGAAGATTAAAACTAAAATTATTTTTCAATGTGTTCGTAAAATTTGAAAATAATTTTGGTTTTAATCTGGAATAAAAATCTTGGTTAAATATTTCATTAATTTCTGTCAAAAAAAGAAAAAAAAAATAATAAAATAAAAAGTCAAAAATGTACACAAAAAAAAAATTTAAAATTTTAAATTTTCAAATAATAACTACAGAACTTTGGAAATTGAAATTTGAAAAATACTTTAATATTAAATCTATGACATTTAATTGACAAATTTTTCTTTACTTTTTTTAGTCCGATTAAAAAAAAAACATTTTTAATGTAGACGTCGAAGATTATTTCGAATTTTCCTACAAAAATACATTAAAAAATAATTTTAGTTTTAATCTTCGAAACCATCCAGTATAAACACTAGGTTAGATCATTCACAATTAATTTCACAATTACGTCCAAATTCCAGTTCCAACTAGACATAAATCATATGAACATTTTTATATTCCAAATGATTTACTATCGAGTAAATTTGTATTTGTGAAATCATTTAACAAAAAAAATTTAAATCCTCCTTATGAAGGTCCTTTCGAAGTTCTTCAACGTTTTGACAAATTTTTCAAAATTAATTTCAATGGTAAAATTAAACATATTTCGATCGATCACTTATAACCAGCACATGTTTCTCCTTCATTACAACATTCACTGCCATCTACAATACGAATACCTACCCGTTATGTTTCTTTTTCTTTATAATTTTTTATCTGGAAGGGGGGTATTGTAGTGGTTCATTTCATTCCATAAAATCAATACATCAAGTTTTCTTTATTAAAAATGTAAATTTTAAATTTAGGTTTTTATAATTATTAATTTTATTTCTCATAGAGAAAGTTAATTTAAAAAAAAACACACGAAGCAGTCATAGAACTGCCGGCAGAAGTTTATACTTAAAAGATTTAAACTATGAAATAATAACAGTGGCTACAAATGATGGGCTGCTCAGTACAAAATGTAAATTAAAATAAAAATATTTTAATTTACATTTTGTACTGAGCAGCCCATCATTTGTAGCCACTGTTATTATTTCATAGTTTAATAAATCTTTTAAGTAAAAACTTCTCACGGCTTCGTGTGTTTTTTTGTACATTTTGCGTCGGCACAACCTAACCGTACCTTCCCACCCAAAAATTTTTTTCACGTAATATTAATTTCACCGGAGCTACCTATTTTAAAAAAAAAATTTTTTCGTATATTTTGCTCCGGCACGACCTAACCGTAGCTCCCCACCCAAAAAATTTTTTCAGGTAATATTAATTTCACCGGAGCTACCTATTTTTAAAAAAAAATTTTTTTCGTATATTTTACTCCGGCACGACCTAACCGTAGCTCGCCACCCAAAAATTTTTTTTCACAGGAGCTACCTATTTAAAAAAAAAAATATGTGAGTCTCGGGACACACGGAAGAAGTGAAACTTCATGGCAAGTAGTATTTTCTGGGGTGGCTAAATAAATATTTAAAATGGCCAAGTCCACATAAGACTTGACGCCAATCGATTTTTTCGACGGCGACTAGTTGATTTTTGTTCTTCGACTGCTGCGCCCAGTCGACTTAAAATAACTTGTTTTGGGGGAATTAAACATGTTTTTTCTATTTTCTCTCTTTTTACTAAGTTCTTAGTTTTTATAAACTTCACCTTTTTCAATAAAATATCTTGTTTTTTAAAGTAAGTTATTTTATTTATATAATAAATAATTCACAAAGATTTTTTTCAATTTCAACATTCAAATTCCAATCCCGTAATAACAAACGGCACCGTGACATTTGTCCGCGATGAAATTTGTATGGAAAATTTCGCGGACAAATGTCATTTTACAAAATGACATTTGTCCGCGATTGTAAAATGACATTTGTTCGCCGCGGACAAATGTCTCAAAATGCGCGGACAAATGACATTTTGCAAAATGACATTTGTCCGCGATTGAATTTTCAAACTTTAGCGGACAAATGTCATTTGTCCGCGATTGATTTTTCAGTTTTTTAGCGGACAAATGTCATTTTGCAAAATGTCATTTGTCTGCGATTACTTTTTATCGTGGACAAATGACATTCTGCAAAATGACATTTGTCCGCGGCGGATAAAAGTCATTTCGAATCGCGGACAAATGTCACTGTGATGTCCGCGATACAAAAACAAATCGCGGACAAATGTCCAACCCCCATAACAAACCGCTTTTATTATTGTTTGCGCTTCCAAGAGCTTACTTTTTTTTTTGGCAGCCAAAAATTTTCTTTTGACAGAAAAAAATCAACACTGATTTTTTTTAAACATGATTTTTCATCATGATTATTTCTTGATTTTTTTCACACAAAATTTCGCACATACATTCAAAAAAATCATGATTTTTTTTCAGCAAGTGTAAACCCCAGGTTAGAAATACAATAATAATTTTAGTAAAAAAAATAATTTTAGTTTAAAACTAGTTCATCTTTTTTTTTTTTGCTATAAAAAAAGATTTACAAAAAAAGACACCAAAAAAAAAAAAGATTACGCTGTTTGTACTGCTTTAACACATTAGTTTTTGTATCTTCTGTCCTGTTTTCTTTTGGGATCTTTTTTTTTGCCATTTTTAGCCATTGTGTAAATCAAGCTTAATGGCTTTTAAATTATTTCAAAATGGCTAGAATTATGGCTGCATGGCAACACTGATTGCCAGATGATTTCTACTATATTTTAAGCTGTAAACACAATTCCGGTTATAACTATATTATTAGCGACAATAATGTATGAAAAAACAGCAGCGTGGCTTAAATCATGTTTTCTTTTTGTTGCCCGAAAAGTTTAACCTAAAATAACTTTTTAAATATGCTTGAAAAATTTCATTTTTAAGTAATTAGTACTTCTTCTGAAAAGGAATTAGAATAAAAATATTCTACATGCATTGCATTAATGGAATTTAATGGCAAAAATAATTTATACTAACAATTCAATTACAAATTACTTCAAAAAAAAATCTGTTTTAGTTAAAAGAGCATTTTCAAATATGCCTGCAAAATTTGACATTAGTATTTCCTCCGAAAAATAATTGTATAAAAATATTCCTCCTGCATTTTATCAGTGTAATTTAATGTCAAAAATAAATTACACTAACAAACTAAAAAAATTACATTAAGAAAAATTAATATCAAAAATAAATTATCTACAAAATAGGTGAAACTTTTTGAAAATTAGCACTAATAATTAATAAATGAAATATTTTTTTTATTATTGTTTAAAATAAATTTCCCTTTCAATCGAAAACAAAATAGTATTTTCGACTTTAATTCTGAGCCAATATAGAGTAGGTTATTGCGCTGATAAGCTTCATTAAGTTGCTAGCGGCTGTCGGTTTTATCATCAGCTGACACATAAATGTTTTCTTTTTTCTTTGTTTTTTTTGCCTGTTTTTTTGATAATAATCGAGGCATTTTTTGACAATAATCGAGGCTTTTTTGACAATAATCGAGGCATTTTTGACACTTACATTTTTTTCACTCTCAATCACAATGCCTCTAAAGAAGTTTCACTTCAAAAATTTTTTTTCGTATATTTTGCTCCGGCACGACCTAACCGTAGCTCCCTACCCAAAAATGTTTTTGCAGGTAATATTAATTTCACCGAATTTTTGTGTATTTTTGTACCCAAAAATTTTTCGGCTGGTAATCTTAATTTCACCGGAGCTACCTATTTAAAAAAAAAAAATTTTTTGTATATTTTTCTCCGGCACGACCTAACCGTAGCTCCCCACCCAAAATTTTTTTTTCAGGTAATATTAATTTCACCGGAGCTACCTATTTCGGAAAAAAAATTTTTGTACATTTTGCGTCGGCGCGACCTAACCGTACCTCCCTGCCAAAAAATTTTTCGTCTGGTAATCTTAATTTCACCGGAGCTACCTATTTAAAAAAAAAAAAATTTTTCGTATATTTTGCTCCGGCACAACCTAACCGTAGCTCCCCACCCAAAAATTTTTTTCAGGTAATACTAATTTCACCGGAGCTACCTATTTTGAAAAAAAAAAAAAATTTTCGTTTATTTTGCTCCGGCACGACCTAACCGTAGCTCCCCACTAAAAAATTTTTTTTTCAGGTAATATTAATTTCACCGGAGCTACCTATTTTGAAAAAAATTTTTTTTTCATATATTTTGCTCCGGCACGACCTAACCGTAGCTCCCCACCCAAAAATTTTTTTTCGGGTAATATTAATTTCACCGGAGCTACCTATTTAAAAAAAAAAAATTTCGTATATTTTGCTCCGGCACGACCTAAACGTAGCTCCCCAAACCAAAATTTTTTTTTCAGGTAATATTAATTTCACCGAAGCTACCTATTTCGGGAAAAAAAATTTTTTTGTACATTTTGCGTCGGCACGACCTAACCGTAGCTCCCTACCAAAATTTTTTTTGCAGGTAATATTAATTTCACCGCAGCTACCTGTTTTGATAAAAAAAATTTTTTTCTATATTTTGCTCCGCCACGACCTAACCGTAGCTCCTTGCCTAAAAATTTTTCGGCAGGTAATGTTAATTTCACCGGAGCTACCTATTTAAAAAAAAAAAATGTTTTTGTATATTTTGTGCCGGCACGACCTAACCGTAGCTCCCTGCCCAAAAATTTTTCGGCAGGTAATCTTTATTTTAACGGAGCTACCTATTTTGGAAAAAAAAATTTAGTTTTAAATAATTTGTAAACGAAAGATTTTTAAATGAATTTAAATTTTTCGCGCCAAATTATTTTGTTTTTATAAATGACAAATGATAATTGAGTGGACCACTAATTTTTTTGAGTATTGAAACGTCAAAACCCATGTCACTTCGCATTTGATTTCGAATGTTGAATGAGTAGAATGAAAATGAATTTTTACCCCCTACAGAATTACTCAATTATATCATAGAACGCGCCTAAAGAAGTATAAACTTCAAAAAATAAATAAATAAATATATTACTTTTTCAAAAATAAAAATTAAAATTACAATTTTTGATTTATAAAATTATTTATTTAAATTTTATAAAATTAATTATTTATTATATTATTTATAATATATTTATAAAAAAATAAAAATAATGGTTTAATTAATTATAAAATAAATAAATTTGAACCATTATAATAATAATAGTGCTTCACCCTTAAAAAAATTTAAAAATTTCAAATTCTGAATTTCAAATTCCTAATGTATTTTGTTAGTGTAATTTAATGTCAAAAAAAAGTTTTCGGGTGAACACTTTTTTTCACTTTTTTTCATAAATTTCAAATATTAATAACAAAGCTGCCAGAGTAGGATTTTCTTTCACTAAATTTAGAGAATTTTATTATACTGGGGAAAAATTATGAACAAAAAATTATTGTGCAAAAAAAATCTCAGGAAATTTGCGGAATTTTTTCATCTGGCATGTCTTTTTTTTTTGATTTGACAATTAGAATGACAGAACTTGAATTTCAAATTTTTTTTTGTTGTTGTTAATTTCAAATACACGCTCTGAGGCGTGTATTTGAAATTCACAAAAACAAAAAAAAATTTGAAATTTTACACTAACAAAATACATTAGGAATTTGAAATTCAGAATTTGAAATTTTTAAATTTTTTTAAGGGTGAAGCACTAATAATAATAATAGAAGAAAAATTTTGCTCAAATTGAAAAAGGAAAAAAAAAAAAAAATTGTACAAGAAATAAAAATAATTTTTTGAAACAACTGAATTTTTTATACAAATAGGAAAAATAAAAAAAACAACATTTTTTATAGCCCAATATTTTCCATAAATATAAAATGAGTAAGAAAATAATAAAATATTTATTACATGTTCAAGTAATATACCCACTTATAAAATATACATTATGTATTACAATAATTTTTTAATAGATAATGTGTATTACATTTGGTGAAAATAAAATATGAAAATTTATATATAAAAAAATATAATATTATGGTTATGTTTATTTACCATGCAAACTGTAGGTGCAGACATATATATAGTAGATTACAACACATATTAAGAAAATTTGTTATTGCAACGAGTTGTGTATATTCACAAAAACACATGCACACGAGTCATACTTATATCACGAGACCGAAGGTCGAGTGATATAATATTGACGAGTGCATATGTGTTTTTGTGTATATATACAACGATCTGTATAACAAATTTTATTAATATGTTTTGTATACTGCTTTAATGTGCATAGGAGAAGGAGTTGAAAACAATACATTTACCTGCCATTTACACAGGATATTTTCGAAGATTAAAATGAAATTTTTTTTGAATGAATTTTCGTAAAAATTTCCGAAATAATTTTCACTGTCCAGATTAAAATCTAGATTTTAGTTTGGATTAAAATCTTTTTTTTTAATAAAACTCTTTAAACTTTGATTTTAATTTTAAATTTATATATTAAAAAATAAAATAAATCAAAAAAATTTTTTTTCGTTTTCAGTTTTTAATTTATTTATTTTTTTATCTTTCATATTTCTACTTTACAAAATTTTTTTTTCCATTTTTTTTTTTTTTACAGAAAATAATTAAAATTTTAAGCAAGATTTTTAGTCCAGACTAAAATCAAGATTTTTTCGTTTTATACAACTTTTACTCACATAGTCAAAAAAATTTTTCATTTTAATCTTCGAAAACATCCTGTGTAAATGGTAAGTTTCAATGAAAAAAATAAACAAAAAAGTTCAAAATGAAGCAAGGAAATAAAATTTAATTAAAACGGAAGTAAATTTATTTCTCGAAATAATTTCAAACCGGATGATTTAAGATCAGCTAATTCCTAAAATATTAAAAAAAAAATTATTAATTTTTCCAAAAAAAAATTATTCATTTTCTTTTTTGCAAAAAAAAAATCGAATAATTTTTTTTTTGGAAAAATTACTGTTTTTTTTTTATTATTTTATGAATTAGCTGATCTTCTTAAATTTTATTTAATTTTATTTTTAATTATTAAAAAAAATAATAATAATTTTATAATTTTTTTTTTTTATAATTAATAAAATAATCAAATAATTAAAATCATAATAATTATAATTTATATTTCCAATAAATAATCTCCTTGTTGCTGCCATTTTCCTCGCTTGTTGATAAAAGAAAAAAAAAATCTTACTTGACATTTGACAATTGACAGCAAACTTTATAATGCCAGACAAAGATTTTTTCAATATTTTCAGGGTTACCATTGTTCTATTTTTATTCATTTTGTTTTTTTGAATAAAATAAGTGCAATTTTTGAAATGTGGTTTAAATTTTTGTACTAAAATCCAACCACACTCGCTTAAAAATTTAGTAGTAGAGGTTCGAAGATCCTTTAAAAATAATAGGTTGAAACACATGTTAAGAAAATTCATAGACTGATCGACTGGCCGCTTTTTAGAAAAAAAAAAATAGCCGCGTATTTTTTTATTGGTTCTTTTTTGTTTTTTTTTTGTTTGCTCAGAGGGCAAATATAGATTGACTCAAAGGGAAAATATAGATTTTTAGCATTATAAACTAAACTATATTTGACATTGATATGATGCATGTGAGAGGTATACATTTGCAATTTTTTTTTTTTTTTTTTGGTATTTGTCTGTATTAAAATATTGTGAATGTAGTGATATTATTTTTGTTTATAGTATAACGCAGTTCAAAATGAAGTAAGTAAATACAATATAGGGAAATGTAAATACGATTTACATTATAGGGAAATGTAAATAAAATTTACTTAAGAGAATAATTGCGTGTGTATGATGCATGTAATGGACCATTTACCGAGCTAAATTTGCGATTGTAAATACAACTTACCGAACACACATTAATAGTAGATTACAATACATGGTAAGAAAATTTGTTATTCTTGCGAGTTGTCTATACACACAAACACATAGACACGAGTCATATTTATATCACGAGACCGAAGGTCGAGTGATATAATATTGACGAGTGTCTATGTGTTTGTGTGTATACACAACGAGCTGTATTGTTGTACCTTTTGGTACTATTATACTTACCGTCATTCCTGTGTACAACTGTACACACATGTTTTGAATTTAAGTACAATGTTGTACTTTGAATTCTTTGGAAATCTGTTAGCAGTAAAAACTGCACTTTAAAATCAATTTGTTAACAACAAAATATGTTTATCTAAACATATTTTCTTGTCTTGATCAACGTGACCTAGCACTTTAATGGTTTGCACATGTCGCATGTACTCACCAATACGGAACCAATTTACTCTCTTATTCTAAATACTTACCATAAAACACCTACACTAATTATATTCTAAATACTTACCATATTCTAAATACTTACTACAATCACTTTCACTATGTGCAATAAATACTTACCATAAAATTAAATACTAAAAAAGAATTATTATTATAAATATTGTCAAAATTATTTAAAATCAATCATTATAATTTAATCAGTTAAAATAAAAAGTCTTGATGTAAAAGTTCAAACAAGGCATTTTAATTTCTTTCTTATTACATGGCGATCCTGCCAAAACATAGTCAAAGTATTGTTGTAAGTTTTTTTTTTAATTTTTGAAATATTTTTTTATTAAAAATGAAAAAAAAAGTGTTGTGATGTGAAATAAAAAAAAAAAAATTTAATAATAATTAATAATAAAAATTATAAAAATCTTTATATGGTAATAAAAATATTTAAAATATAATATAAAATATAATATATAAAAATATAAATTTTTTTTTTTGATTCTTGGTCACAAGAGTTCTTTATGAGAACTATCAAGTCGTCTCTCAACGGAGATGAGTCTACGGACCAGCAAGAGTTCTTTTTTAGGAAGAACTACAAGTTTTCTCCTAACAGAGAAAAATTTGCTTATAACAAATAAACTAAAATTAATCTTTATATTAAAATTAAAATTATTACCTAAACAATTTAAAAAGAAAAAAGAGGACAAATTCAATCTAGTTTGCGAACCTACAAAAAAAAATAAAATTATGAGTAAATTTCTTTTTACCATATGAACACAAAAAAAAAACCTTGAACTTCAAGAACCTAAAAAAAGAAAACATTCGAACAAAAACAACAAATAAAATTTTTTTTTTGATGATAAGAATTGCATTATTGCATAATAATTAAAATATAAACTTAAAATTATACTACTTGAACTGTAATCAGATGGAAAAACAATCAAAAACAAATTATGACAAAAACCCATTATATAAAATTATGACAATAAAATAAAAATAACTTAACAAGAATATTTTTAAAATATAACCAAATACTTATATTAAAATTATGAAAAATTAACTAAAAAAAAAAAAAATATTATTTCTAACAATAAGAAAAAATTAAACAAAACATTTATTTAGAAAAAAAAAAATAAAAACGAAAAATAAAACAAATTACGAAAATGAAAAAATAAAACCGAAAGAAAACCAGAAGAATCAAAAAAGAACCACAAGAGGCAACGTGAATATGACATGTGTGCATTTCTTAACGTGAATATCAGTAGCAAGAGGCATCGTAAAAATCAGCGACAACATCGTCAACACCATCAACATCATCAACATCATTAACGTCATTATTAGAATTTTTATAAAAAAAAATTTTACTGTTAAAATAGTAAGCAAATACCTATTGTAATAAACATATAAGAATATTTCAAAAAAAAATCTAGAGATATGTATAAGAATATTTGAAAATAATATAAATAGAAAAATTTCAATTAAAATTTAAATTTATATAGATATATATACATCGAAATAATAAATATAGATCAAAATTAATCTCGAAAATTTTTTTTTGAATAAAATAAAGATAAAAATGTACATACATAATAATTTTTCGTCATACCTACGAAAAAAAAAGTAAAAAGAAACATAATACATATGCACATATAAGAAAAGTGCATTACTCCAATTATAACAAAAAAAAAAAATAATAGCATTGACCGATACTTTTTTTTTCTTATAAACGTAAAAAGTCAGTGAATATTTTTTTAAACGTACAATAAAATTATGACATAATTAATAAGTATAGATAAATATTATATTAACATGCTAAATTCATTAAAACAAATTACAAAAAAAAATACTTCAAATTATTTTGAAATTTTATTTTATTATTAATTTTACAACATATTTTCTCATTATTTCCAAATTTTATTATTGATCTTAAAAATCTAATATATATCATATCGAACAAAAATTTGACCATACTTGTTTAATATATGTACATAATATTTCGTAAACCCGTATAACAATTTCAAATTTCTTTTTTTAATATACTAATCTATTAATTTTAAACAATGATACGTAAAGCACAATTAACACCAATTATTTCTTTAATAATTTTTCATTTAATATTCCTTGCTTTATTCAACTACAACGACGTAAGAAACATAATATATTTATTTTTGACCATATTATTTTTTATATTAAAACCTTACAAAGCATATGAAAAAACAAAATTTTTCTACACAACGACCAACAACATAATGACAGTCAAACCTTAAAATCTCACGAATTCCTCATCTTTGCTTCAAAATTAATTCCAATTTTTAACGGAACCCATTTTAACCTAATCTCATTCATCGACTCAATAGACCTCGTAAATCATTTCGTCGGTCCAAATTCAAGCCTTTTGGTATCCTTAATTAAATCTAAAATCCAAGGCAATCGTAGATATTTAATTACAGACGAAAATACAGTAGAAGAAATAGTAAACAGACTTAAATCTCAAATAAAAAAAGAATCGACTGATCTCATTAGAGCCAAACTTTTAAGCTTCGGACGGGATGAAAAATGTCCAATCAAATACACAAAAGAACTTTCTGAGTTTGCTGAAGACCTTAAATATGCATATATTTCTGACGGCATACCCGCCAAAAATGCACAACAACTTTCTATACAAACATTAATTGAATCAATAATTCTACATAATCCCCATAAATATATTAAACTAATACTGTTAGCAGGAAATTTTAATACAGTTGACGAAATAATTACTAAATTTCTCAAGTTTAGTGACGATATCGATGTTAACAACAAATTTATACAATATACTACACAAAACACTTACAGTCAAAATAATAACAGTGGACATTTTAACTTTAACAACAATTATCCTAACAAGAGTCAAAAATTTTCCAAAAATCTAAATCGTAGTGATCTGAATCATAGTTATCAAAGACTCAAATCATATGACAGGTATAAACCTAGTCAACACTGGAGCCGATAACTCACTGATTAATCAGACTCAAAATTTAAAGCAAACTGATCGGTATCAGAATTATAAAAAACTCAAATCAGATACGACAGGTAATATCCTAGTCAATACTGGAGTCAATAATATATCACCGATAAATCAGAAATGCGTACTTAAAGATATAAAAAAATATGAATACAATGATGCACGCAAAATTAAAAATATTGTTCGCTTAATTTGCAATTTAGATAAATCTAAATTGATCATAAAATACAAAAAAAATATATTAACTAGCATAGATCTAGAAAAATATTACATTGCTAAAGGAATGCTTGATTTCGATCAATTGCTTCCTAGGCTAGAAAAAGAGGCCAGCAAACAAAGTATAAATGAAATACAAATATCCAAATACGATGATATATTTAATATTATAGAAATTCATGAATTTAAAAATATCGCGAACTTAAAACTTAAAAAGTTAAAAATTATATTAGCACCAAATCTTATAAAAATAAATAATAATGTTGATAAAAGGAAAATTATAGAAAAATTACATAAAGACTCTTTTACAAGCGATCACGCAGGTACATCTAAACTACTTAGAAAAATTAAAGAAACATATATATGGAAAAATATGACCAAAGATATTAATGAATTTATTTTTTTTATTTTTTTTTATTTATATATATATTAGTATACGAAATACTTTATTTACAAAATTTTACAATTTATTTATCATTTTATTTATTTATTTTTTTTCGACTAAGCTCTATCTATTTTTAATAAAAATTACGCAATTCTTTTTAAATCTAGAAAACTGGTGTTCAATTTTAATATAATTATGTAAAGTGTTGAATAATTGTAGACCCCTGTAGAAGAAGGAATTCTGGGCTGCAGTTGTTTTTTGGATTTGTATTCTAAAATTTCCCACGTTCCTCAATCGATAAGGTTGCACCTCTCCCACATAATTAATATGTTGCTTTAAATAATCTGGTGTCATTCCATTTTTTATTTTGAAAACAAAAACTAATGAATTATACTCTAACCGCTGACGTATATCCAGCCATTTCAAACATTCCAGCATAAAACTAATTGGTGTGAGTTTACCACATCCCAGTATACATCTCATAGCTTTGTTTTGGAGTTTCTGAAATCTATCTATTTGACCTTGGTTGCAACAAGAAAAAAGTATAGATGAGCAGTACTCAAAATGTGGTTTTATTATTACATTGTATATGTTTACAGCTGTTATTCTATCTATTTTACACCTTATTCTTCTTAAGAATCCGATCTTCTTCCCTATCTTTTTACATGTGTAATCAACGTGGTCATAAAATTTCAATTTTTTATCAATGATTACTCCTAAGTATTTAATGTTTTCTACCTTTTCGATAATTTCTCCATTTAATTGAATTACTTTATCTGAACTATTATTTATTTCCATCATTTTAGTTTTTTTCTCGTTTAGTTTAAGTTTATTCATGTTTAACCATTTAATTATTCCATTCATATCGCTCATAATTTTACTTATACATTCATCTTCATCATTACCTTCTGCATAAATTAAAGTATCATCTGCATAAAATATGTATTTACATTTTCTTATTACCTCAGGCATATCGTTTATGTAAATAATAAACAACAAGGCTCCTAGAATCGATCCTTGAGGAACGCCGCATTGAACAACTTCTGGATCCGAAAGATTGTTGTTGACCTTGGTTCGCTGAGTCCTATTACATAAGTAGTTCGAAAACCATTTCAGTTCATTATCCTCAATTCCATAATATTTCAACTTCCTTAACAATATATTCCTGTCGATTGTTTCAAATGCCCTTTTAAAATCTAAGAAAAGAGCAATTATTTTCTTTTGTTCTGCTTTACATTTCCATTCATTTACAATATAATTCACCGCTGTTTCACATGAATATTTCTTCCTAAACCCTGATTGAAAATGTGAGAGAATTTTATTTTCCTCAATATATTTTTCTAGCTGTTCTTTTACGACCTTTTCTAATATTTTTTCAAGAGTTTGCAATGAATTTAAGGGTCTGAACTCTTCACATTTTTTAGTTTTTGGAACTTTTTCAACCGGTGATATAATAGATTCTTTCCATACTTCTGGAAATTCCCCCGTTGTTATTGATTTATTGATTATGTTTAGCAGCCTTGGCCCAAGAAAAACCCAGTTATCTAGGATCATTTTAGGGTTTATTTTATCATTATCTGACTTATTTTTTAGTGATTTGCATACAGCTTTTAGTTTATTCAGACTAATTTCTGCAAATTTGAATTTGCATTGCATTTGCTTAATATGGTTAATATAAGGGACAATTTCGATTGATTCTCTAATTTCTTCCACACTATTTATGAAGTATTTATTAAAGTTATTTGCTATATCTAAATTATTTTCACATTCGTTTCCTTCAAATATTACACTCTGGATTACACTTTTTTCTTGTTTTAGTACCAAATTTTTTATTTCTCTCCACATTTCTTTTTGTCCATTGGCTTTATTAATTTTATCAGAAATGTAATTATTTTTTGAATTTTTTACTTTTAAATTATATTGATTTCTGATAATTTTGTACTGATTCCACGTTTCTCGAGTTTTAATTAATCGCGCTATGTTATATTTCTGTATTTTATTTGCTTTTAGTATTCTTAGTTCATTGCTAAACCATTTATTAGTTTTATTATCGAAATTAATTTCTTTTTTATAAGTAAATTTTTTTACGGTATTGTTCAAATGACAGACCAAAAATTCTGCACTTAAATTAATATCACAAGTTAAATCCCTTGATTCATTTACAATATTTAGTTCTTTACAAAATTGCACTTTGTCATATTTAAAGATTTCTATTTTTTTATTATAATTATAGTTTTTCTCAACTACTAAATTTATTGATATTTCAATTAATTCGTGGTCACTAATTTTTGCCTTTGGATTTACTGTAGCTTCTACATTTTCGGAATTAGTTATTACATAATCTATAAGTGTTTGTGAGCTTGGAGTTATTCTAGTATACTGAGACACTTTTTGCATTAGGTAGTTATCATTCATAAATCTTTCAATATTTTTCTTTTGAGGCTCATTTTTTAACCAATCAATATTAAAATCTCCCGCAATAATAATGCTTTTATTTCTCTCTAGTAATATCTCAATATTTTTCCTGAAAAAATCAAAAAATTCACCTACAGAACCACTAGGAGATCTATATACTGCAACAATTACCACACTGGATCCATTAAAATTACATTCACATGCTAACAGCCACATTTTTGATTTAACATGATCTTCGAGTAATTTAACTGTTTTCCAATCATTTTTTACATACAATGCCACCCCTCCAGTTCTACTTGAATTTGATTTACATTGATAGTTTGTATAACCCCTTATGTTTATTTCGGTCTCACTAATGGAATCAGTAATATGTGTTTCATTTAAAATCAAAAAATCAGGTCTTCCATTATCTATTATCAATTCAATATGTAAAAAATTATTAATTAAACCTTGTATATTTGTACAAACACCGTGAAGTCTATCTAATTGCTAGTAACCGATTTTTTTTCGTTTGGCTTCAAGCTTATGCATTATACTGGACATGTTCTGCTAAGTGTTATATGGTTATCGTCTAGTCCTAGGTTTAATTTTTCATTTGCACGCATGCAATTTATACATTTTATTACTCTTTCTTTCTGGCATTCTTTGGACTTGTGATTTCCTAGATTCATAGATTTTAGTCGTTCTGAAAACTTTTTTTCAATTGATTCAAGAAGATATTTAATTTCATTTTCACTTGTTTTTAAAGATTGCTCAAATTCATGTTTATATTCTTTTAAGCACTCATTGTTTTTGTTCACAGTAATTTGCATATCTTTTAGAACCAAGTCTACATTGTGAATGTACAATATACAATCATCACAAATAAATTTTACTCTTTTGTTAGTTGCAATCGCATTAATAGAGCTTTGGTCAAGACCCGAACATTTGGTTGCCGAGTGGTAGATTTTACCACAAACTCCGGCACACCTTATCCCACTCTCGCCACGTATTGAAAATCTGCATTTGTCGCATTCCGACATTATTTTTATTAGTTAGATGTTAATTTTTTCTTTGATTATATTTTGTCTATTTTTTGGCGGCAAGCGCCGCTTACTATAAATGATTCACTTAGCTTTATTAAAAAAAAAAAAAAATCTTATATTTGAAAAACAAAATTTTTTTCTTATGATTTTATATTCAGATCTTTAATTTCCACTTATTAATTTATTTTCCATTAACTAAATTCAAAAAAGTTTTATTGTTTTTTGTTATTCTTATTAATTTTATTAAGCACTTTGTATTTTTATTAATTATATTTTATAGAGCTTTTCCGATTTACTTCCATTTTGCTAAAATTCTATACATTCATAAAAAATTGTACACATTGTCAACAAAGAATAAAAGAAAATCTACTAAAATCTAGTTAAGTTATTGGAAAACTTTTTTTTTTTTGACCTCTTAAAGAAAGAAAAATAAATTAATAAATACATAAAATCAAAAATAAAAGGGAAAATTTTTAACATATTTTTTTTTGTAATAATAAAATATAAGTTTTAGATAAGAAATAAATCGATTCATATATCATATATCATTTATAAATTTTATAATAATTTTCAAATTTTATATTAATTTACAAATCCTACATTACTTTATTATATAGTTATTTTTACTATTAATTCATTATCTTATTACTTTTTTTTTTCAACATAGATAAAATATAACAAAAATTAAAGAAAATAAATTTATAATTAAAAATATTACTAATAAAATAAAACTTTGTAAACTATAAAATATTATATTTAAGAAAACTCTCTTTAAAAATTATATACCTAAATAAATAAAAAGGATTAAAATTATCCATACATATAAAACATTATCACTAAAACATTTTTTTTAATATAAACAAATTATAATTAAAAAAATTATAATTATAATTCTTTTATATAAATCTTTGTATATAAATCTTTTTATGCTTACTACTAAATAATAAGTTTTATAATATGTAAAATAAAAAAAATTAAAAAAAGAAAATATAAAATTGTAAAATATAAAAAAAAAAATTTGGAAAAACAAAACAAAGCCAAAATTATGTCAAGTTTAAAACAAATAAAATACTATTTTTTAAAAAAAAAAAAAAAAAAAAAATTATATTTACTAATCATATTAATTCACTGTCTTTTTCAAAATTTTTGCTAACTTCACATCTTTTGTTATTAACTAGTTAGTTTCCTTTTATCTCATAGTATTGAGCAATTGCATTTCTTTTAAGAAACCCTAGGGAATGTCCCACAGGACATTCTTTTTCAGGGGGAAGGTGTTGTACCTTTTGGTACTATTATACTTACCGTCATTCCTGTGTACAACTGTACACACATGTTTTGAATTTAAGTACAATGTTGTACTTTGAATTCTTTGGAAATCTGTTAGCAGTAAAAACTGCACTTTAAAATCAATTTGTTAACAACAAAATATGTTTATCTAAACATATTTTGTTGTCTTGATCAACGTGACCACCTAGCACTTTAATGGTTTGCACATGTCGCATGTACTCACCAATACGGAACCAATTTACTCTCTTATTCTAAATACTTACCATAAAACACCTACACTAATTATATTCTAAATACTTACCATATTCTAAATACTTACTACAATCACTTTCACTATGTGCAATAAATACTTACCATAAAATTAAATACTAAAAAAGAATTATTATTATAAATATTGTCAAAATTATTTAAAATCAATCATTATAATTTAATCAGTTAAAATAAAAAGTCTTGATGTAAAAGTTCAAACAAGGCATTTTAATTTCTTTCTTATTACAGTATAACAAATTTAATTACCATGTATTGTATACTGCTTTAATGTGCATGGGAGAGGGAGTTGAAAACAATACATTTACAATAAAAAAAAATAAACAAAAAAGTTCAAAATGAAGCAAGGAAATAAAATTTAATTAATACGGAAGTAAATTTATTTCTCGAAATGATTTCAAACCGGATGATTTAAGATCAGCTAATTCCTAAAATATTAAAAAAAATTAGTAATTTTTCCAAAAAAAATTATTCATTTTCTTTAATGCAAAAAAAAAAATCGAATTTTTTTTTAGAAAAATTACTAATTTTTTTTTTATTATTTTAGGAACTAATGGTCTTTATTTAATTTTATTTTTAATTATTAAAAAAAATAATAATAATTTTATAATTTTTTTTTTTATAATTAAAAATAAAATCAAATAATAAATATATAGTTATAATTTATATTTACAATAAATAATCTCCTTGTTGCTGCCATTTTCCTCGTTTGTTGATAAAAGAAAAAAAATTCTTACTTGACATTTGACAGCAAACTTTATAATGACAACAAAGATATTTTCAGGGTTACCATTGTTCTATTTTTATTCATTTTGTTTTTTTGAATAAAAATAAGTGCAATTTTTGAAGTGTGGTTTAAATTTTTGTCCTAAAATCCAATCACACTCGTTTAAAAATTTAGTAGTAGAGGTTCAAAGATCCTTTAAAAATAGTAGATTGAAACACATGTTAAGAAAATTCATCGACTGATCGACTGGCCGCTTTTTAGAAAAAAAAAAAAATAGCCGCGTATTTTTTTATTGGTTCTTTTTTTTTTTTTTGTTTGCTCAGAGGGAAAATATAGATTAGCTCAGAGGGAAAATATAGATTTTTAGCATTATAAACTAAGCTTTGTTTGACATTGATATGATGCATGTGAGAGGTATACATTTGCAATTTTTTTTTTTTTTTTGGTATTTGTCTGTTTGAAATATTGTGAGTGTGAGTGATATTATTTTTGTTTATAGTATTACGCAGTTCAAAATGAAGAATGTAAATACAATATAGAGCAATGTAAATACAATTTACATCACAGGGAAATGTAAATACAATTTACATTCCTCTATAATTGCATGTGTATTGATGCATGTAATGGAGCATTTACCGAGCTAAATTTGCGAATGTAAATACAACTTACCGAAGCCATGCGCATTAAAATAATTTTCATGTATAGTATTATTTTCACATTAAATCTGTGGCAATAATAAAACCTGTAACTGTTGTGATGTCTGTATTTTAATATTTTTGGGAAAATGTAGAAATATTTTAAGTTTTCAATAATTAGGAAAGAAAGAATTGTAGACAGGAATATTCAGTTTATCTTTGTTATATAAGTCATTTGTAAAACATACCATTATAACCATCTTTAAATTAGATGTGTGTCGCGAACGTATTCGTATTGTAGACAAAGTGTCCTAAAATGAAATAAGGTTAATTGACAAAAAAAATAATAGCTTTTAAATCTTTTATTTACTTTTTTACATACAATTGATCCTTTATAGTCAATAGGTATTCATTTGATTCATTATAATTTAAAAATTAAATAACCGGTTTGTGGTAACTGAAGCAACAAATATAAGTTACTTATTTCTAATTGTTCAAAATTTCTCGAGAATTATATTTTTTACGTTAGCGGTATGCTCTCAATTTTCAGCATCTGTTAATAGTTTGCCTATAAAATAAATACATAATATTAATTTGAATTGAAAAATTTTGGGAAGTCCCCATAGGCCATAATCTAGTTTCTAGTATTTCGAAATCCAGGCGACCTAAAAACCAGTATCGAAAAATTAGACAGTAATCCAGAATCGAGTAGTATTTTCTATAATTCAGTAAAAGAAAATTTAGTAGGTAAGATAAAATTCAGTAATATGGTGTTCGCATTAGGAGAATATTAGTGGAATATGCTGTTATCCGGAATATTTCAGGAATTTGAACTGGATTTTTCATATAAAAAAATATTCCGGAATATGTATATTCCACTTTCATATTCTAGTTTGTCAGGGTTAGAATTCTACATTTCTAGTTATTTTCACTCATTTTTTGAAATTTTGTTATAGTTGGCAACAATTTTTTTGTCAAATTCGAGTCAAAATGAAAAAAAAACAAAATAAAATTGATAACAAGCGAGATAAAAAGTCAAAATTTTCAACAACAAAAACTTTTTATCTTTCTCAATTTTTTTTTTCACACCATCAAATTCCAGTTCTCATCAAATTTTGTAATGCGAACGGCAATTTGTTTTCCGGAATATAAGTGGAATTCAAATTATAATGCGAACAAGGTATAAGACAAAATCTAGTAGTACATGATAAAAAAATAAATGAAACATAATTTTTTCTAAATATTGCAAAAGATTTCAAAATAAAATAGTTCAAACTACCTGTTTTGATTAAAAAGAGAATTTATAAAATTATCAATGGAAATTCACTGACGATAGTGACGGGCCGGTAACACGACAGTAAAAGGATAGTATGTTATTAAAATTCTTCGTGGTATTTCATAAGTAATGACTTTTTGCTCTATCTTTTTGTTTTATCATGTATATCTGTTCTGTATATTATATTACTATGCAGTTTCATCAGTTTTATAAAAAAAAGGATTGAAAAAAGAAAAGAAAAAATAATTTTTGAACTTTTATCTTTATAATATTTAAATGTTCTTTTGATTTGTTTACTCCTAAACTTTCGAATTTTTTTTTATATAATGTAATTAATTAAATTACACATTTTTAAGGGACAGTTTTATTCAATAAGAATTACGTTTTATATTTACATTTTTTTTTATCTATCTAACTGGAATATAATCATTAATAATTTATATGAATGTCAAAATTTATGAAAACGTTTTGTACAAGTTATGTACACAATTGCATAGTATTATGTATGTTATATATATATACGATTTATACACAAGTAGTAATTTTTGTTCAACTACAATTGAAGACTAAAGTTACATTATTAACATAATTATTACAGTAAAATCTATATATTTTTAGATCTGTTGCTACATTTCTTAATGTTTTGCATATGATGGAAAAAAAATATAATAATAAAATAAGAAATAGTCGCTTAATATATTTATAACCTTAAAATAGAGAACTGCCGCTTTGAAATTTTAGGAATTTATGTAAAGTTCCGGTAATTATTATATATTTTTTCTGCTTATTTAAATGTTCTAGCTTCTTTTTGAGGTAAAAAGCCTCAAAAAACTATTGGTTTGGTATTTTTAATATGTTTTTTGCCTTTCAAAATATTATAAATTAAGTATAAAGGTACAATGAAAAAATAAAACATTTTTTGTAAATCCTTATTGTTATGTTTTTTATGTTTATGATATTATATACATTTATATATTGCCAATTTTTATCGCAAATTTTACCAAAAATATAATTTAAATAAATTTTTACCTAAAAATATAAACAATAATTTATTTAATTGTAAGACCGTCACGTAACCATCATAAATTTTATAGTTAAATTACACCTAATTGCAGAATATAATAAATTTGAGGATAAAATTTTGTACTTTTTGATTAGGAATAGCTATTAAATCAATAAATACAATTTTTCAAATAAATTTTTGATATCATAATTTTATAATAACGAATTTCCCTGTTATAACATAGGTGTTTTTTGGCAATCAATAATTCCGTGATTATTATGAGACATTATGATGTACAAATGTATGGGAATACAGATTGCAAAAATACATATATATGAATCTTAAAAAAAGAATAATATAAAAATTATTTAGAATATATTAATAAAATACCGACAGTACTTGACTAAAGTTTAATTAAATTTACATCCGGAAATTTAATAGTACCGCAATAAAAATAAAACCTTAGCGCAGTAATCGAAAAACTTTTTTTTCGTTGAAAATGTTTAGAATATAAACCTATAATATTGTAAAAAATTCTATCAACATAATAACATAAAAGATTTGCATTCAGATGAACGCTGTTAAAATGGATAAGATGCTTTAACACCAAGATATGTAAGGTGGTAGGGTACATTGTCCATCAAAGTGAAATTGCTATGGAAATTTAAGTTAAATTTTTAAGTGTAAGTTAAAAAAGTTGATTTAATAGTCTAATAATCTAATAATCTAATAATCTAATAATTCAATTCTGCACTCATAGTGAAAAATATAGTATGTACATAAAAACCGAATACGAGAAAAATAGGTTGAAAGGCGAGCGAGCCTCTTTGCAAATTCCATATTGCAAAAGTCTATTTGGCCGAAAGCCACTTATCAAATTTGTATGTTTCGCAAATCTCCATTTCGCAAAAAAAACTCTTTAACAAAATTCCATTTGGCCTAATGCGACACTTCGCAAAAAGATATTTCTCAAAATACCAATTCACAACATTATATTAATTGAGACACTTCGCAAAAGTATAGTTTAACAAATTTCTTTTTACTGCACAAATATGATGAATAGAATATTAAAGGCTTTTTTTAACTGTAAAAAAAAAATTTGAAATGGGTGGGCCACCAGCAGTAAAAAAAAACAAAATATTACTTAAAAGCTAAAAAAATTTAAAATATTTTGAAAAGAAAAGACGATTATAGGGAAGTCAAACTATTATTTTTGATTGCCGAGAATTTAAAATTGAAATAATTATACTGGTTATGTACGTATTGAATATTAAAAAAATATATATTAAGTATTAATTTTTTAATATTATTTCTTATATTTACAAATTGGATTTGTATTAACTTAAAAAAACAGATATTAAAAATTCAATAAAATTTCTTAAAATTAAAATGCATATAATTGGAATTGTTTAATTTAATAATATGCATTTATGATAATGCAACATATTTTAGTGAATGCAAAATATACATTTCGCAACTACCCTTTTTGGCGTAATTCACATTTCGCGCGCGCGCGCGAAATGTGAATTACGCCAAAAAGGGTAGTTGCGAAATGTATATTTTGCCAAAAGTAGTAGTTGCGAAATGTCCTTATGCTAACCTGAAAGTTGTTAACTGTCTCATTAAGCTAAAGCGAACGTTTGTTAACTATCCGTTTTGCGAAATGGTTCTTTTGCGAAGTGTCTTTTTTGCCAAATGGAATTAGGCAAAATGTCTTTTTGCGAAATGTCTTTCGGCGATTCGGGTAACACCCGGTTGAAAGTATGTTAATTATACTTCTGGTTGTTTGGAAAAATAATTTTATTAGAATTATATTTTTTGGTTATCAATATTATTTTATAAGTATGTATATCATTATTTTCTGCAAATCCGTTCAACAGATTTTAATGTTATTATTATTATTATTATTATTGGTAAATTCAAAAGTTTCATGGTACATGATATGAGTACTATAATGTTTTTTATTTTTTTTATTATACATAAAAATAATAAACTAAATTTTGCATATTATATATGTTGTTACGATTGTAACAATTTTATAAATTTAAAATATAAATATTTAGCTTAACTTTGATTTTGTAGAATTTAAATGTAACTACCTTGTAAGGTGCAAGTAAATGTTGTTGTAGCAACATAATTAAATTAGCTTAGCTGAGTCGGCTAATAAAATAACTCAATTTTTTATGACAGCTTGTCATTTTTTTACATTAATATTCAAGTTTTGGCTTTTGGAATTTTTATAGAACGAGAAAGAACCTCAAAATTGTAAAATTTTTAATTTAAAAATTAAAAATTAATTAAATGTAAATAATTGCAACCCATTGAATTATAATAAAATATAAGCAAATTAAAATTAGATTTGTGTTATTATTCAATTCAATGTCCACCAAGAAGGTTAGGTACCAAAAACGAAAACTATACACTCCACAATTTCACCAGATGGAAATGTCCATCAACTAAGAAGAAAGATCCAGAAAAATGAATGAACCAGCAAAGTCATCCTGACTTAACATTTTGGTCAGTTCGAGCCAAAGAAATTATAAATCAAGAATGGCCTTTGAATTTTTTGTCCCTTTCATTTTTCATATATATTTATTTAAAGAAAGAGAAAAAGTTAGGGGGTCAAGTTTTTGTTTGCAATGAAGTTCCAAAAAAAATTAACATCAAATTTTCTAGTAAAAATGAATACAATAGTTTAAAATTTGTGAAAATAATAATTTTTATTCTTGAAGTGAATAATATATATTCATAATTGCAATTTTATTTTCATTAATTATATAAGAGAGTATGTTTTTACTTAATTTATTAATGAAAATAAACTATAAAAACAAAAATAAGGAAAAATAACATATGTTCTTGAAAAATAATTCTCAAATTTCAATCTGAAAATAGAACAAAAAATGTTAGTTCCTATTGTCCTGTAATTTTTTTTAACTTGTTATGTTGTTGTCGGCTTGTTTAATGTTTTCTGTTCTTTTATTCCCGGAATCAAATAATTTTATGGTAAATATTGTTCAATTATTAATTTTATCAAATAATATCGCAACTAAATCATGATCGAAGTAATCGAAAATAGTATCACCAACATTTCTCATGATATCTATTAATTTGAAATAAAAGTTTTTGCTACTCAATTTATTTTGTAATTTAAATATTGCAGAGTGTTTCTCAGTTTTTTTTACATATTTGAACAATGTTAATGTTAGGTTCGATTTAGAAGCCAAAAGTTTTCAATTTTATGAGTCTGTCAGAGATTTTTTTCCTGAAATTACAACTGAAATGCATTCAAAATTTGATTAAAGATTTTTTTTAAATAGAAGTATTGAATTTAATAGTAAGAAGTTCTATGTAGCATCTTAATTTTGAGAATCATATTACCCATGAGAAATTCAGAAAACAAAGAAAATATATTGTAAGCAATTTTTTTGTGAAAATGGAAGAAATTGTTTTAATCTAATATGCGTAAAAAAATTTATAAAAATTAAACTTACCTAAAACCATAGATTAAGAATACAGAAAGATTTATAGCTTCATACAACATTATTTTTGGTATTTTTATGTGAATGTTAGTAAAAAAATAAAACACATCCGTGATAATTATCAATATATGAAAAGAATTTTATTTAGGTGTTAACCTTCACATAAAAATACCAAAAAAGGCTGAAAAAATGTTGTATGAAGCTATAAATCTTTCTATATTCTTAATCTATGCTAAAACTTTTTCTTTTTAATATTTAATTGTTTTAATTTTGTACTTATTGTGCATTATCTTAATTTTTTTAATGTTAAACTTTTTCGAGAATTATTTTTAATTAATTCATTAAAAGATTCCTACCAAGCTTTATAGAATTATTAATTAATTTCAAAATCAAAAGAAGTTTAAATATATTTAATTAAAAAAAAAAATAAAAACTATTATTGTTTATTATTACGATATAATAAAAAAGTAATAATAACATTCCTTTTTTATTTGGTTCACATTTTCTTTAGTTGGTTTACATTTTTTATGCCATCGGAGATTAAACTGGGAACATCATTGCAAACAAAAACTGGGGTCATTTTTTTTTCATAAGGCCATTCTTGACTTATAATTTCTTTGGTTCGAGCCAGATTTAAGATAAATCGAAATACCATTTATCACCATTTAAAAGAAAAGTAGTCAAGAGTCATCGTGTCACCGTTCATCGTTCATCGTGTCATCGTTCGTCGTGTCATCGTTCGTCGTGTCGTCAGCTGTCTTTTTGTAAAAATAGGTAAGTACATTTAATTAAATAAACCATACCAGCCGAAATCAATCAATTAGGAATAAGTAAATAATTGTTTGAAATAAGTAGTTTTCATTGAATAATTTAAAACATTTTTAGAAATTTTATAAATTTCACTTTCAAATTTTTGCTGACAAATTTCATAAATTCCACTTTGAAATTTTTGCAACATATTTGAGAAGTTTCATAAGTTCCACTTTGAAATTTTGCAACCTATTTGAAAATTTAAAATTCATTCTGAATTAATTAATTTTAATTGACGTTTAAAGAATTATTTTTTTTTTTTTTATTTATTTAATTATTTAGTAAAATTTACTATTAATATAATCAATTATAAAAAATACATCAATAATTATCCCTATATTTATTCGAATTTTTCTTTGACATAAGGTATCAACTTCTTTTTGAACTGCACTATACTATTTATTTTCTTCAGACAATTTGGCAGTTCGTTAAAAAGAATCAAACCCTTATGCATAAGCATGTTTTTGTTTCTATAACCTCTGATGTTGTTAACTCTGAAGTGGTTTGAATTTCTTAAATAGTGACGTTGAACCTCTCCCACATACGCAAGTTGACTACTTAAGTACGTCGGCAATAAACCAATTTTTATTTTGTATATCATTATTAACACATTATATTGAATTCTTTGGTTAACACTAAGCCATCTTAATGTATGTAACATATGTTGTCTTGGAGTGAACCTGTTCATTTTTAATATACATCTCATGCCCTTGTTATGTAATCTTTGAAGCCTATTTTTATCTTGAATGTTGTATGTGAATAGAATCGATGAACAATACTCGAAATGTGGTTTCACTAGAACATTGTAAACCTTAATTGATGTTAAGAGAGACATTTTATTTCTAATTCGCGTAAAGAAGTAAGTTTTTTTGGCTATTTTTTTACATATATAATCAATATGAGATTTAAAGTTTAATTTATAATCAATCATTACTCCTAAATATTTGATTTCCTTTACTACTTTTATTTTCATATTGTCAATTTTAATATCTGGACTGGAATCGGCGTTAATCACCATAGAGTTGGTTTTATTTATATTTAATTTTAACTTGTTGATTTCGAACCATTCATTAAGCCTTTCTAAATCATTATTTAATAAATGAACTCCTCTACAGAGTCACCCACAACATAAATAAGCGCATCATCTGCAAATAACACCAAAGAAGCCACTTCCAATGCCATTTCCATATCATTAACATAAATCAAAAATAGTAATACCCCAAGAACCGAACCCTGTGGCACTCCCAACAGAACATCAATAGCATCAGACACAACGTCATTAACTTTTGTTCTCTGTCTTCTATGATTAAAGTAGGATTCGAACCATTTAAATTCAGTTCCTAAGATGCCATATTTTTTCATTTTTTCCAACAAAATCTTACGATCTACAGTTTCAAAGGCTCCGCTCAGATCTAGAAATACTGCTACTATAATTTTTTTATCATTAACTGCTTCTTTCCAATTAGTTATAACTAAGTTTAATAACGATTCACAGCTATGCCCTTTTCTAAATCCAGACTGATAACCTGTCAGTAAACCATTATTTTCTAAATAACCTTCTAATTGGCTGTAAACTATTTTCTCAAGGATTTTTGACTCTAACGAAATCATGTTAACTGGGCGGAACTCATTACACTTATTGGTATTAGTAACTTTTTGTACAGGAATTATTAATGACTCCTTCCAGACTTCAGGGAAAACACCACTTTCAAGCGAACAGTTAATTATGCTCAGAAGATTTTCACCAATCAAATCAAAACAGTCATTAAGCATTGCAGCATTTAATAGATTTATATCTTTTTTATTATTAAGATCTTTTATAACATTTTTTAACTGATTGAGACAAATCTGTTTTAATTTGAATTGCGTAACAATGTCACTTATATAATTTTTATATTGTCTAGAAGGAATGCTACTGTTTATTTCTTCTACACTTTCCAAAAAATATTTATTAAATTTATTAGCAATAATATTATTATCTCTGTGAATCTCGCCATTAAAATTTATCTCAGTAATTCCTGATTTTTCTTCATTCAAAACCAAACTTTTGATGGATTTCCACATATTTTTCTGATCGTTTATACCATCGATTTTTTTAGATACATAATTATTTTTAGCACTATTTAATTTATTCTTAAAATTATTTCTTATTTGTTTATATTTTAGCCATTCAAATTCATTATTACATATCGATGCAATTCTGTATTGTTTTATTTTTTCTTTTCTTATTATAACCAAGAATTCTTTTTTTTATTAATAATTTTTTTTTTACATAATTCATTTACTAAATTCTTTAATGTCTCACTAAATTTTTCAGCTTTTATATTACAATTGCTGTAATATATGTTTAGTAAATCACTTCTTATTATTTTTCTTAAAAATTTTTCTTTATCATAGCTCATATATTTTATTTCTTTTATTGCATTTGTTTTAACCGAATTAGTATTAATTGTAATTTTAAGTGTTTCATGATCACTAATTTTCCAGTCACTATTCACTAAAAAGTTAATATTGTATTTATCATTAACAATAATGTAATCAATAAGAGTCTTAGTATCCTTAGTAATTCTAGTATATTGATCTACAATTTGCTTAAAACCACTATCATTAATTATTTCTTTTATTTTATTACTAGTACTATTATTATTTTTCCAATTAATATTAAAATCTCCCATTATTATTACTTTAGAATTTATTTTAGCTAATGTATCCATTAAAATTTCAAACTGATCAAAAAATGTACAACTTAAACTAAGAGAATGGGGAGCTCTATATATTGTCACCAAGTACAACTCATAACCGGGTTTATATATTTTTACCATTAAAATCCAAAAATCCAAACCGACATTAATGCTTTTAATAATTTCGTAATTCCAAATTCTACTAATATAGAACAAACATCCACCAGTATGTCGAGATGTTGAATCTATTCTAATTATATTGTAGCTATGTATATTAACTAAAGTGTTATCATCCATGTTTGTTAGATGAGTTTCACTTATACCAATAAAATCATAATCATTATTTAGAGCCATATATTCTATTTCACAAAAATTATTAAATACTCCTTGACCGTTTAAATAAACCCCTTCAATGCTGTTTAATTGCTAGTACGCAGTTCTTTGTTTTACAACATTAAGCCTCCTCACATAAGATGGACAGTCTACACTTAAAGTATGATGATTAACATCAACTTTTAGCCCTAGTTCATTATTCGCTCGAATGCAATTAATACATTGATTATTATGGCCAGTACATTCTTTCCCTAAATGATCCTTTGACCCACATTTATAACAGAGCTTTCCCACTGTACAGTTAGCTGCTTTATGATTGTATCCACAGCAGTTCAAGCAACGCAGTACATTTATACTTTCATAAACTAAGTAACGATCCCACTCTATATTAATTTTACCCATATTCATGATTTTTTCAAAAGCTTTTCCATCTAATTCGATAATTGCGTTATAAACAGAGCTCCTTTTAAAAGATTGATAAATTTTAAGACATCTTATTTCTTTTATCTCAACATTATTTTGACCCTTAATTGCTTTAATTATATTATCGACCGTGACACCGAAAAATAATAAAAAATTATTTTCTTTTAAGAAATTTTTATTATTTCTCGGGAAATAAAAATATTTATGATGAAAAAAAAAAAAAAAAAAACTGAAAAATAAATTTCTTCTTATTCTCAACAAAAGTCTGATTGTGTGAAAAAAAAAAAAAAATAAAAATAAAAAATAAAAATTTAAAAATAAAAGTAAATAAAACTAATAAATTTGTTGTTAGTTCAAAAAAAAAAAGAAGTTTAATTAATTTCAAAATTAAAATAGAAAATTAAATTAGTAAATAAGAGTGAAAGTGGAAATTGCTAATTATTTGAAAAAAAAAAAAAAAAAAAAAAAAAACCAAAAGGGAGGAGTTGCTTGAAAAAGTTTAAAACTTAGATTGGATAAAAATTTGGACTAAAATAAAAATTAAAATTAAAATAGAAAATTAAAATAGAAAATAAGAGTGAAAATAAAAATTACTAATTATTTGAAAAAAAAAAAAAAAAAAAAACAAAAGGAAAAATTGCTTGAAAAAAAAAAAATTTAAAACTTAAATTAAATAAAAATTTGGACTAAAATAAAAAATTTTTGGAGAAAGTGCCTAAAAAATTTACTTAAAAAAAAAAAAAAAAAAAAGAAAAGGAGGGAAAATTTTACTTACCTACCTGAAAATTTAACTGCTTGAAAATAATAATTAATATAACAAAAACAAAATACAATAAAAAATAATTATAGAAAAATAGAAAAATAATAGCGGTTAAAAATAGGGCGGCTAAAACGAAAAAAAAAAAAGAGATAAATCTTTGAAGGTGACACCTCAACGTCAAATCCAATGATAAATTAAAGTCACTGGAAAATAAAGTGGAAAAATAATTAAAAAGAAAAAACCGTTACTAAAGAAAACAAATAATTTTTGAAACAAATAATTTTTGAAAAAAAAAAAAGAAAAAAAAAAATTTTTTTTTTTTGAATTTTATATTACAAAGAAAATGTTCCTTTTTTTTCTAAAAAAAAAAAAAAAAAAAAAGACTATCAGTGAACTAAAAATATAACTTTCAGAAAAAAAAGAAAAAAAAAAAAAAAAAAAAAAAAAAAAATTTTTAAACAAAAATTTTTAATTCCATTATTAAAAATACTGATGCTAGCCTTTATTTCTTTTAAAATTTTAGGGCAACAAGCTACATCAAAAATAACAATATCAATACAAGTTCTACTTACAACAGCAACATTAACAGTGCCCTGTTACAACAATAACAACTGCAAGCAACAGCAATAATTATTAAGCATAACACAACAACAACATAATGCATGAAACAACATAGATATTATTGACAGAGAAGATATAAAACAAACTAATTAAGAAAATTTAACAAGGTCAGATGACATTTACATAAAATAAATTAAATTTTTTGTACATCAAACAAATTTTTTGGTATTTAATTTTAAATTTTTTTTTAATAATTTTTATGAACTTTAAATGAAAAATTTTAAATTTTTTTTCTTGGTAAAAGTTTTTATTAATTTTAAATGAAAATTTTTTAGAACATTTCTCTATTAACTTCAGATAAAAATTTTTTGAAATTTTTTTTTGGAAGTTCTTTTATTAATTTTAAATGAAAATTGTTTTGGTACATTAATTTATTAACTCAGATGAAATTTTTTTTTGAAAATTTTTTTTTTGAGAAAAATTTTAATAATTTTGAATGAAAATTTTTTAAATAATTATAAATGAAAGTTTGTGAAAGTTTTTTTTACCATAGTATAAGTATATTATTTATTTGAGAAACAAATTATACTAAAAATCATTATAAATCTAATTAAATACAAACATAATTAAAGGATCCTAATATATTTCATGTATCAACATTGTATCCAATTTGTTCTTCGAGCACAAGTAATTAAAATAAACTCCGTTAATATTCTACAATGATTCAATCTTTTACTACAAATTCAAAATGTTTAGTTAAAGTGAACTAAACAAAGAAGAAAATCGTTTTTAAATAAATTAAATTAATTTCAAGTTCATGGATGATGTATACATCAAAGAACTAATAAATATTCAGAAAGACTTTCAAAGAGCGACAAAAAGAATTTTAAAAGAAAATAAACCAATAAAAACTGAAACAGTCCAGTTAATTATAACAGACATACTTTCCACTTATAACGGTTACGTCAAATATTTATTACAATTAAATTTAAAAGATAACGATAACATCATTAAAAAACATGCTACATACTGTTATAGAAAATTATCAGAAAGCTTTAAAGCTACAGATACTCAAAATTTAATTCCAAAAGAAACCCTAACATATATAAACGATCTTGATAATTCAAATTACGATTCAATCATATTTAAAGATAGCTCAATCAAATCTAGTTTTCAAAGTTTCTCAGTATCATCTCCAACTATTGTTATTCGCGACTCGAGTTCAGTACATTCTGACGACAACTTTCAATCAAGTCAAAATTCGAATGTAAATTCAAACTCTGATTCAGAAAACGAAGAAATGGCGGCTCTTTCCAACGTCGAATTTTTAAAACTAGCTGGTTCTCTGGTTCACAAAAATTATAGTGGGGATCCACTAACATTACAGTCATTTGTAGATTCAATTAAACTATTAAATGGTTTAGCAACAACAGCTGAGCTTAAAACTTTACTCGCTTCTTTTACATTGACTAAATTGGAAGGTTCAGCTAGGGAAGCTATAGATAGAAATTCGTTAAATGATGTAGACCAAATTTTAAATGACTTAAAAAATTCAATCAAACCCGAAAATTCTAAGATCATCGAAGGCAAGATAAAAGCTTTAAGGACAGACAGATATTCTCTTCAAACGTTTGCGGATAAAACAAACGAGTTAGCGGAATCATTCAAAAGGGCTTTAATACTGGAAGGTATTTCAGCAAATAAAGCTAATGAAATGACAGTAGATAAAACAATAGAAATTTGTAGGACTAACTCCAGAACTGAACTCACCAAAGCAGTCCTTGCCTCCACCAAATTTGACAATCACAAAGAAGTAGTAGCTAAGTTCTTAGTAGAGATCGACAATCAAGCTCAGGAAAAACAAGTTTTAGCTTTTAGGTCTCAGTCAAATAGATACTCTCAAAATAAAAAATCTACTTCGTCTTCAAATAGGACAAACTTTAGAAATCTTAGAAGAAACAACCAGTTCAATAGTAGAAATTTTCAAAATTTTAATAATTCAAATAATTCCAATAGGAATAATAATTCATCAAATAATTTTCAACCTAGGAATTTTCAAAATTCTAACCGAAATTTTTATAATAGTTCATACTCTCAACCATATAATAATAACAATAATAATGGTCAGTATCATAACAACCAGTCCAACAATAGAAGACAAGTTAATGTACGGTATACGGGAAACTTGAGCTTCCCTCAAGGGGACTTGGGGGATACCAACCGGGAAACAACGGAACAATAAGTCTCAGGGACGCAAATAAGTCAAAAATTTTTAATAGGATTCATAATAATGTTATTTATAAAAATGTGTACAACATTAACCCAAATTTTTCTGACTACGTAATTTTAAAATCAAAAGTAAATTACAGCGGTTCAAACTTTTTAATTGATACCCAAGCTGATATTTCATTAATTAAATTTTCTGCAATAAACCCTAAGTTTAATTTAAATTTAAACTTAAATACAAATAACATTATTAACATTACCGGAATTACTCAGAATTATATACAAAGTATAGGGACAATTTTAATAAATTTTTTAATCCACGGTATCGCAATTCCTTGCATTTTACACGTAGTACCAAACGAATTTAATATACCATCTGATGGAATACTAGGGAAAGATTTTTTAAAACATTACAGATGCGGGATAAATTACGATTCAATGAAACTTTCAATTAACACTGGCTCTAATATAATATCTTTATCAATACTAGATAGTCCTAACGAAAATGATATAATAATACCACCGCGTTGTGAAGTAATTAGATCATTTACTTTGCCCAATAATGATTCATGTTTGGTTTTAGATCAACAAATCGCACCAGATGTTTTTATTCCAAAAACAATCGTCTCTTCGACAAATCCATTAATTCGCGTTATGAACATTTCAAACAAAGTTCAAAAAGTTTCTAAAAATTTGAAACTTAAAACAGAATCTTTAACAAACTATTCAGTTTATAAAATAAATTCCAATAACACTAACTCTACTAGAACAAAAATTTTATTAGAATCAATTTTAAAAAATACAAAATCGGAACATCAAAATAAACTTCTTAAATTGTGCGAAAAATACTCCAACATTTTTCATGTAGAAGGAGATATGATGAGTGTAAATAATTTTTACGAACAAAAACTTAGAGTGAACGAATCTACACCGGTGTACGTGAAAAATTATAGGCTACCTTATTCTCAAAAATCTGAAATTAATAGGCAAGTTACTAAACTAATCGACAACGATCTAATTGAGCCCAGCCAATCGAACTACAATAGTCCTATTATTTTAGTTCCGAAAAAAGGCTCAGATAAAAAATGGCGCTTGTGTATCGACTACAGATTAGTTAATAAAAAACTAATTGCCGACAAGTATCCTCTGCCTAGAATAGAAGAAATTCTAGATAATTTAGGTCGAGCAAAATATTTTTCAGTTTTAGATTTATATTCTGGTTTTCACCAGGTAGCATTACATCAGGATTCACGTGACATTACGTCTTTTAGTACAGAAGAAGGTTCATTTCGATGGAAAGTTTTACCTTTCGGATTAAACATTTCACCAAACTCATTCTCTCGAATGATGGCTTTAGCCTTTTCAGGATTAACTCCTCTTAGTTGTTTTTTATACATAGATGATATTATTGTAATAGGATGTTCGGTAGAACATCATCTAAAAAATTTAGAATCTGTTTTTTCAATTTGTAATAAATATAATTTAAAATTAAAAAAACCAGATAAATGTTCATTTTTCAAATCGGAAGTTTCATATTTAGGGCACAAATGTACTGATAAGGGTATTTACCCAGATGATTCGAAAATAGAGTGTGTAATAAACTATCCCAAACCTTGTGATAAGGATTCTACAAAAAGATTCGTAGCTTTCATGAACTATTATAGAAAATTCATACCCAATTTCGCAAAATTAGCTAAACCTTTAAATCATTTAACAAAACTAAAATCAATTTTCATTTGGAATGATGAATGTGAACAATCTTTCCAAATATTAAAGAAATCATTAACAAATCCACCCATTTTACATTACCCAAATTTTAACAAAGAATTCATTCTAACAGTAGATGCTTCGAAATACGCAGTAGGTGCAGTTCTCAGTCAGGAATATGACGGAAAAGACTTCCCAATATCATACGCTTCGAAAAGTCTAACAAAAGGAGAAATAAATAAATCAACTATTGAGAAAGAACTGACTGCTATTCATTTTGCAGTTCAGCACTACAGACCGTATATTTTCGGAACTCATTTCAAAATTCGTTCAGACCATAAACCTCTAATTTATATTTTTTCTTTAAAAAATCCCTCTTCAAAATTAACGCGCATGAGACTTGACCTCGAAGAATACAACTTCACTACAGAATATATAAAAGGAAAATCGAATGTAGTAGCGGACGCGCTATCAAGAATAACAATCGATGAACTTAAAGTATTACAGTATAATAACGAAAATGTATTAGTAGTAACTAGATCGATGCTTAACACTCAGAATAGGGATTATAAAGTTCAAAATAGTAATCAAGAAAAACTAAGTAGTCCAAAAATAAATGTAATTGACGGTAAAAACAACTTCAAAATTCCTCAATTAATATTTACTAATTTAGATAGGGTTCAAATATTTAAAAACAAAAAACTAATCGTCGAAATAAATAAACCAGATATAGAAAAACTTATTGACACTAGAGTCAGAAGTAAATTAAATGTTAAAAATAAAGACCTACTGACACAAGAGTCAAAGGTAAGAAATCAAGTTCATAATCAAAAGACAATTTTAGAATTGTTCTTTACACAGTTAGAAGAAAAATTAAGTAGAAAAAATATAGAACAAATACAGATTTTTAATATTGATAATATATTTGCGTACGTAAACATAGAAAATTTTAAAGAAGTAGGTAATAAAACATTAAAGAAATTAAAAATAAACATTGTAGGCAAGCCGATAGAAATTATAAATAAAGTAGATAAAGAAAAAATTTTATACAGATATCATAACGATCCCGTATTCGGAGGACACTCTGGTCAAAAAAGAATGTATGCGAAAATTAGATCCACGTACTTTTGGAAAGATATGAGAAGAAACATAGTTAAATTTATTAGAAACTGTGAGCAATGTCAATTAAACAAAGCCAAAACCAGAAATATTGAACCCCTAACGTTAACAAAAACACCCGAAAAACCATTTGATATAGTTATTATAGACACAATAGGCCCGTTTCAAAAAACACCGCAGGGAAATCAATATGGCATAACTCTAATGTGCAACCTAACCAAATATTTAGTAACTATTCCAGTAAAAAATAAAGAAGCAAATACTATTGCCCGTTCGATATTTGAAGAATTTGTTCTAATATATGGCCCAATGAGAAAACTAATTTCAGATTGTGGTACAGAATACATAAATAGTATAACTTCAGAACTTTTTAAACTACTAGATATTAAACATTCAAAGTCGACTCCATTCCATCATGAGACTGTAGGTACCATCGAACGTAATCACAGAGTTTTGAATGAATATTTGAGATCGTACATAAACGAGAATAGGAATAATTGGGATGAATACTTAAAGTACTTTACATATTGTTATAATGTCACTCCTAACGTGAATTTCAATCTAAAATATACTCCATATGAACTTATATTCGCTAAAGAACCAAATGTTCATGAATTCATTTTAGACAATAAGGTTGATCCATTGTACAATTTTGACAATTATATCAAAGAAATAAAATACAGGTTACAAACTAACCATAAAGTAGTGCAACAATTTCTACAAATAGCTAAAGAAAAAGCAAAAATTTGTTATGACCGAAAAACAAATCAAAACAATTTTAAAATAAATGATAAAATTTTGATACGAAAAGAAAATAGAAACAAATTGGATCCGGTGTATGAAGGACCTTTTACAATTAAAGAAATATTAGGAAATAATGTAGTAGTCACAAGAAAAAATAAAGATTATACTTTACACAAAAACAGAATAATAAAATGTAATAAATAAAAAAAAAAAAAAAAAAAAAAGAAATATAATTGTATTAAAATCAAATAATGAAATATATATTTATAGAAATTAAATTTAAAATACTTAATAAAAAAAAAAAAAAAAAAAAAAAAAAAAAAAAAAAAAAAAAAAAAAGGAAGGGAGGTGTTGTGCAATGCACGCCCCCTTGATATTATTAGTTACAACTATTTAATTATATAATGTAAGTAGGAATCCGTTTTAGATTAAGCCATGGTACCATACTGTAGTAATAGTTATTAAGGATATATAAGTAAGTCATGATTGTGAGAGGAGAGAATAAAGTAATTATACGTACATGAAGACAGACGTTTTTAATTTTTAAGTTGTCCGATCAGGAACATTCTTAACATGGATTATTTATTCTAGCAACCTGAACATCATAATTATTACCTAATTTATTTTTAATTTCATTTTCTATCCTTTCAGCTGATTGTTTATTTACACAGTTTATAGAAATTGCACCATTTTTTTTAAATTCATGTATATTATTCACTTCTATAGAAAGAGAAGCGGGGTTAATAATATTTTTGATATCTTGTTTAGTTTTTGCACTCTCTTGATTTTTTATATTTTCTTTAGGCTTAACAATGACAGGTAGTTTTAATTGATCCGCATAAGTCAACGGTTTTTTTATTGTTTCATTAGCAACAGTTTTTAATTTTAATTCTTCAATTATTTCTTTTTTAGCATCTTTAATATTTTCTATTAAAGCCAAATTATTATCATTAATTACTTTTAATAACATCTCATAATTATTTTTTAATTGTTCAAGATTATTCAAATAATCTTCGCAAGTAAAGTTAATGCACTTATTTTTATTTATCAAACCAATATCATAATCTGAAAGACCCACACATCTTTTATGAAACTACCCATTACAAAATCCATTACACCTCACCTCCAGTTGATCACCACGGACCGATTTTGATCCTTTACATAGCTTACAAATATCTAAAACCATTTTACATTAAAAATCATTAATAATTTTTAATGTAAAACTCAATTAATTATTTTAATAAAATATTGAAAAAAAATTTTGCGGGATAAAAAATTTAAACACGTCCGATCACTTTGAATTTTTTCTCTTTGAACCAATTTATTAAATTATTATTTAGAGAAATAATAATTTCTTAGATGCTTTCGAAAACTTTGAATACAATTCCAAGTTTTTTGAAATTTTGTTGAAAACCTTTGAAAACCTTTGAAATTTTTTGAAACGTTTATGAAATTTTGTGAAAAGTTGTGAAATTTATTGGAATATTTATCAAATCTTGTTAGAAGATTTAAGAAACTTGATAAACGATAGATTTTCAGTAAATTTTGTAAATATAAAGTTGAAAAATGCCACCTAAACCAGAACCAGTAGTCGAAGCGACTATTTTTTTGAGTAAAATTAAATTAATAAGAACAAGAATGAATGTTGTTGAAACCTTTACGAATGCCATTCAGCCTAATAACCCACCAAACATTTCGGATGTTGAAGTAAACATTGATTGAATTATATTTAGAATATGAGAAAATTAAAAAAAAATTAGATAAGGTTCGGTTTGCTGATGAAGAGCAAACGGAATTTGAAAAGTTAATTATAGAAATATAAACCACACATCTTATGGGTACATTAAGTTCATTCATTGCCAAAGACATTAAAAACAATAACGTTGTAGATAAACCTTTATCTCATAAATTTAAATTACCAGAAGTACACATTCCTAATTTTGATGGCAAACCAACCGAATGGTTAACCTTTCGAGCTACTTTTCTGGCGGTTATTCATACTAATAATGAACTTAGCAATATTGTTAAATATACATACCTACTTGATAAGCCAAAGGGTGAAGCTAAGCAAACTATTGGCCATGTCACCTTTTCAGATCGGGGGTATCGGAAGGCTTGGAATGATTTAGTAGAAAGATATGACAGTATACATTTGTACATTATAATGTCTCTCATAATAATCACGGAATTATTGATTGTCAAAAAACACCTATGTTTATGTAACAAGGAAATTCGTTATTATAAAAATATCAAAAATTTATTTGAAAAATTGTATTTAGTGATTTAATAGCTATTCCTAATCAAAAAGTACAAAATTGTATCCTCAAATTTATGAATTCTGCAATTAGGTATAATCATAGATTAAGAATACAGAAAGATGGGAAGCTTCATACAACATTATTTTTGGTATTTTTAAGTCAATGTGTTAGTAAAACAAAATAAAATACGTGATAATTATCAATGTATGAAAAAAATTTTATTTAGTTTTACTAACACCTTCACAATAAAATACCAAAAAAGACTGAAAAAATGTTGTATGAAGCTTCCCATCTTTCTGTATTCTTAATCTATGGTATAATTTAACTATGAAATTTATGAAAATTTGCCGTTTTGAAAATAAAAACTGTATTAATTATCTTTCATTTTATTTTTGACTTTAATTTTATATATTATACTGTACTATGCATGTCGTTATTACATTAAAAAACAGGCTAACACAAAAAGTTTATGGAAAATAATAAATATGTATATAAATGACAACAACAATATAATTATAATAATATAATAGTTATAATTGTAACAATGATAATAATCAAAACAATTGACAAAAAATTTATATTGAAAATGGTATAAATATCCACAAAATTTAGCAGCAAAGAATTTGAATCGAATAACATTTATACATGAAAAAAACTATATATATATATCTATATTATAGGTACAATAAAAATTAGTTAATTTAATTTATATCGTAAAGTGAAATTATACCAAATTGATTTTAATGAAAATTCAAAATCAAAAGAAAGTTTTATTAAAAAAATTAGGCTACAAATACAATAAAATGATTAAATTCAAAGTATGTATTATTAAAATATAAAAATATTGATATGCTGAAACAAAAATAGCAAAACAAATATTGTTTCTTCAGAATTATATTATGAATATGTATTTCGTATATATTTTAAAGCAGTTTTAGGCAGTTTTTACGAAAATTTCACATCAAAAAGAAAATTCTATCCAGAGTAAATTGAAAGAGCATAATCTGTTGTTTTAGTTGACTTGACATCTAATGGTGAAGAATGAATCTGTATTATAATTAAAAAAAAAGAATAATAAATTTTTATTGATACTTAACTTTGTGTAGTTTTCCACATACAGCTTACAAGGTGACTACATTGTAAAAATTACGGCAGTGACAGCTCTATTGTTCTACAGACATTAATTAAAACTTCTATTAATTTCCTATATGAAAAAAATATTTAATTAGAACTATTGTGGATTGTGGTTATTTAATTATATCTAAAGAATAATACAAAATTTTTTAATTGCATTTCATCTAGTTAATGGTACATGAAATATATTATATTAAAAGTTTATATTAATGTACTATCATAAAGCTTGCAAAAAAATAATAAGAACGAAAAATGAGCATAAAATAGATAAGCATATATTTAATAAAATATATGCCAATATATTTTATGCTCAATTTTTTGTTATTATTACTATTTATGCATAGCTTTATGATAATACATACATTAATATAAACTTTCAATTATAAATCTCTATAAAATATTAGTATGTAATTAATTTTATACGAAACTTTTTATCAAATTAATAAATTTATTAATTTACCACAGTAGAGAAGTATTAAAAAAATAGAATTAAAGTACATATTTCTGCAAAGGCCTTAAAATACAATGAAAAAGTTGGATGGATTATCCCAATTAAAAACATAGATAAGCACACAGATTTTAAAGTCAACAGTAATCATAATAACAACGAATAATTATATCGAGGTAAAACAACGAATATCAAGTTTTTTGACCTAAGATTTTAAATAAATCACATTTTATAACGTTTTTCGGTTTTTGGTTTCTTGCCTGAGAGGCCGGTCAAAATTTGAAGATGAGTTTTGAATCACTTTTCTTTTTCAGAAATTTTAAGCTTAGGGTTATTTTCCTTGATAAAACAATTTTCAAAAATTGTTTGAATTGTAATTGTACTTAAATTGGGTAAATTTAATTAATTTAAATTTAAATGCACCAAAACTAATACTAATACTGGTTTGGAGAGCTAAGTAGGACGAATCGCCCAAAGTCTTTACTGGATACTGTAGTAAGAAAAATCTTGTTTTGAAGGAGGTCTAATTCCCGATTCGAAAATGTGATGAAACCGTACTGATTTTTTAATATCTTCAGTAATTTTTGCTACTCTTGTATATTTTAAAGCTATCTTGTATATTTTAAAGTTATCTTAAATATACATAAATTATTTCCAACTTTCTTGGTGTAGTAAATATTCACTCAAATGTATGTATCTGCATAACATCCAAATACCCGGTATCACAAAACAGCAATTTCATGCTTAAAGCATTTTAATGCGTTGGGGATCGTTATGTTGTATTTAGTGCTATAGAATTTAGATCACTAAATGGAGTATTATATGCGTCAATACACATGCAATCATTTAGATGCATCTGCGTAAATAATGAAAAAATTTAGATGCATCAGCGTATATAATGAAAAAATTTAGATGCTTCAGCGTAAATAATGAAATCATTTAGATGTTTCGTATTGAATATTACGTAATACCTAAACAAACATAATATCTCTCACAATATTTCAATACAGCCAAATACAAAAAAAAAAAATGAGAAAAAATGAGAAGAAAAAATATTCTCTCTTTGCAACTACCTCTCCCCTACGCATTAAAACAGTATATTGGATATGTAAACAAAATTTGTTATACAACTCGTTCTGTATTTACACAAAAATACATTGACACTTGTCAATTTATATCACTCGACCTTCGGTCTCGTGATATAAGTATCTCGTGTCAATGTATTTTTGTGTATACAGAACTCTTAATTAATAACAAATTTAGTTTACCTATACAATAATCTACTATTATTCTTCCTTATTTCTACATTATTTCCGTCGTTGAGACAAAAAAAGAAATATATAAAAAAAAATTAGAAAGGAAACGAATAATAATTTTTTATTTTTTTTCTTAATAAGTTTTATACATTAAAAAGATTTTTTTTTGTCTTATCTACTCTAGGATGTCGTATTTTAGGACGGATTACCATTTAAAAATAATTTATCTTTAATGTACACTATTGAACCGAATAATTCTGTACATATGGGAAAAAAGAAAAATTGCATGAAACCGAAAATTTTCTTAATATTTTTATTTTAAATAATCAACTTAAAAAGGCATCAATGAAAACAAACTTAGGTTTTGGATCTTACGATATATATAAAAAAAGAAAGATTAAAGTAACAAATTCATATATTTCATATTTTTTTCATTTTAAACCCCCAAAACTTATCATTTTTTTTTTAAATTTGTTTTAACATGCTTTGGATGTTTTAAGGGCGTCTAACTATAATAAAATAAAAAAAAAAACCAAAGCAATTTTTGTAAAATTCTTTTTCGTTTTTAGCCTCGATTTCTTACTTTGAAAATCGGCAGTATGCAGAAAGGACGTTTGATCGACGGCGGATTAAGAAACTATGTGGTCAATTATGAGTCGAAAGCGACCATCTATGAAAATTACCGCTGGAATTCTCAACTATGTCGTATCTTCAAAGTTTTAAACTATTTGCAATTGATATTGTTTTCTGTTCAGTCAAAATCAAAAATTAGAGAATAGGTATTCGGAATATTCCTTCCAAAATTGCTGAGGGGTTGGAACTGTGATCATTCCATTAAAAATACATTGGCTTACAAATGCATTCGCTTGTTTAATCATAATTCACTATTACGACTATATATATATTTTATTTATTCGTTTAATAGTTTTGCTTATATAAAAGAAAACATACGGATTCTTTTGAATCGAAAAATGTGAAATAAAACCTATTTAGTTTATTCACTCTTATATCAGATGAACTTTATATAGTATATGAATATTATGATATAAACTCATAAATTCAAATCGATTATTGCAAATTTTGTACTTTTGCCCTATTTCAAAAATAATGCTTTTTTATTGTCAATAAGAGCATCAAAAAACTTATCTTATAACATATATTTCTAATAGGCTTTCCAAACTAAGAATTTTATTCATGAATTAAATCAGGATATCCCTCAATTGAAAATTGGTGTTCACACCATGATTTTTTTTAACCCGGGTTAATTTTGTTGTTTTTTTATTTTTATTTTTTTTCTTAATTTTCTAAATAAAAATTAGTGAATAAAATTTAATCAAAAATAATTAAAAAATTCTATAAAAAAATTCTATAAGTGAATTAATTAATTTAAAATTAAAATTCGAAAAATAAAAATTACAAAAAAAAAAAAATTATTTTATTTTTAAGTTTTTTTTTAGCCATTTTGTTTTTTCTTTTTTTAATTATTCAAACGTACATGCCCAACCGATAATTTTTTGACGTAATCATAACATATCAGGACTTATTCATTTAATTTATCAGGTGAATCTGATTTAACTCACATTTAACTCAACTTTAAATCAACTAAATTTTTTGTATGATAAACCTCCTTTAATTCAACAACTATTTATAAACATTTGCGAATCCTTATTTAATCCCGAAGTTTGGAAAGGCTATAACAAATACTATTTTATTAAAAAAAAAAGGAAATTTTATTTCAGTGCAAGTAGGGTTTCTGAACCGGAAAAACCGAATCCGAAAAACTTCTCATCTATTCGAATCCGATATCCGCTAAAAGTATACGATATCCGTTAACTAATTTTTAAAATCACAAATGTCCATATTAAGAATTTAAAACAAGAATTTACATTATTCCGCAATACTGGAAAACGAACCGAAAATTTGGAAAAACTATTTCATGCGATCTGTTCAACATCTACCGATTCTGAGCGAGTATTTTCAATATTAGCTTTTTTCTGCATCAAAATCAGAGCACGATTATCTGATAAATCGTTGAATGCGCTTGTATTTCTAAAATCGTTTTATTTAAAATTGAATAAAGATCTATAAAAATTAAATTCAAACATTATTTACTGTTTTCATTATATTTACAATTTTTTTAATCGGTTATCTGATATCCGGCGGTTTTGAAAAATTCATTAAACGAATCCGACGGATATCATAATACCGGATTTTCAGAAACCCTAAGCAAGATGGAAATTTTTATTTTATTTTCAGGTTAAAAAATATCCTGTTAGCAGTTTAGAGTTTAACGCCAGTGTTTTCTTTATTGCAACCGTATTTACAAAAATTGTGCTGATTTTAAAAATTTTAATTATTTATTTACTTACATTATGCACCAACTTGTAAAATAGTTTGTACCTAAATATATATATTTATCTATTATTTGAAAAAATAGTGAATGTAATCTAGCCTTGAATCTGTCCAGAAAAATTTTCTTCGTTTTGCTTTGAGACGCCTTAATTGGCAGGACAATCTTAATTTACCTCCGTATTCTGACAGACTTCAACTTGTCAATCTTCCAAGTCTAGAGAGTAAAGGGCTTATTTATCGTTTAGTTTTATCCACAGGGTTATCGAGGGTAAGATGACAAGTCTAACTTATTTTTCAATGTTCCGTCACGTAGCCTTAGAAATTCCGATGTTATTTATATCAAATTTTCAAGAACCAACTATGGTCAAAATAGCCCACTAAGTTCCATGTTCAAAATTAATATCAGATTTCACTTTCTACTTCAAACACTTAGTTTCGATAGCAGTGGCGTAGCTAGAAATTTTAGGCCCTTATGCCGCAATGATGGAAGGGCCCCCGTGAAAAATGTAAAAAGTATTAAAGAAATACAAAAAATTCTTTAAAATTTTTCTAATACTTTATATTATAAAAGTAGTAATAATAATAATAATTATAATGAGAATATTAAATAACTAAATTAAAATTTCTTTTTTCTAGCTTTTGCACTTGCAAAATCGTTAGTAAGATAACTCAGATGATTCACCCAATTCATTCAATACATATTTCACTACTCACTAAACTTGCGAATAGGAATTACACTTGATATAAAAAACTCTATACAATTCTAATGCATTGAAAAAATATTATGAATGATATATTACACTCGTTTCTTTTTTGAGTTGCAATATTCATATATATGTATTGAATAAATAAAGTGTATTCACGAGTGATTTGTAATATAAGTGTGTGTACTGATGCATTTCTCTGATGTGAGTTATAAAAAAAATATAATTAGTTTTTCATTCAACTTAAAGCTTGGTCTGAATCGATTTAAAAAAAGAAAAACTGTATTACAAGGGGGCCCCTAAACTTAGGGGGCCCCTATGCCTTGCTTACTCTTGCTATATGGTAGCTACGCCACTGTTCGTTAGTCCTTCTTTTAAAACTCAAATTTATATTTTATCAGCTAGTTCAAATTAATTTGTGCAATATATACTATATTATATTATTTACTTATATTTAAATTATTTTTGAATATAATTTTTGTTTATTATTATTTTATTTTATTTTTAGTTTATTTGATTTCTCATTATTGTCATTTTTTTTTTATTATTATTTTATAAGGATATTTTCGCTGTATTAAGCATTTGTAATAAATAAATATATGAAGTATGTGAACAAAAATTTCAAATATACGCGTATCGATAATTACAATATGTCTCGCGAAAAGTATTGCAGAAATTAACATTTGTACTTTCGTATACTATACACAATGTGTGAAATTAAGCTTATTTGGTGTCTACTTTGATAAAAAGAACATGCTGTTGTAAATTTAAATAGCTATTTCCACGACTTCTCTATATAAAAGAATATGCATAGAAATTTTGTTCTGTCAAATACTTCGACCAAAATAAATAAACACTGGATGTAAAAAATTTATTACATTTTAAAAAAGTTGTGTAATTACTAAAATTTTTCTCCTTTATGTTTTTTGTTTTTAAATAAATTGGTGCGACAGAATGAAGTTTTTGATTGAAATCAAATTTTTTTACCAAATTAATAGGTTTTCAAATTATGACCACAAAGCGAATTTCGAAAAGGGAGATAGGAATAAAAATTTAAAATTTTCAAGAGATACCTTTTTGGAACGAAGAAAGACTTGAACTAAAAGATTTTACCCAGAATTTTGAAACTATCACAATTTTACAAATATATAAAATAAAAATTAATTTTTCACACAAAAATTTACGACCTTAATATATAAACAAAATTGACGTTTCGTCTTTTATATATAGAGAAGTCAGTGTTATTTTCATTTAAAAAAAAATCTGATTTTTTTTTTAAATAATTATTTATTTACAATAATAAAGTAAAGTCAATAATGATGTTAAATGTATATTAAAACAGTAGGGATCTCAAATCGAAATGATATACTTGATTGATAATGAATTATTTTATGAAGCAATATTTTTGTATTTACACATTTAAATACAAAAAATTAAATAAAAACCATGTTATTGTAAATAAGGGTTTTAAATTTCCGTACTAGACCTTGAAAAATGTTTCCAAAACATTAATTATTAAATATTTGACCAAGTTCCTGCAGTCGCGTAGTGAGTGAGGAGCAAGGGGGGCATCATGCCCCGGGCGCTACTCAAAAAGGTGCCAAATGGTCCGCAAAACAAAAAATTGCTGGATAATTTTTATTTTTATTATAATTTATTTCTGGAAAATATGTTTTAAATTTAGTGCCAGTGTAATATAATAAATGTTAATTCGAAAATAAAAAGGAAAAAAAGGAACACTAATAGTCTAAATCAAACTGTAATAATATATTCATAATACAAAAGGCACGTCTTCGGATTTGTTTTTCTTTAAATTTAAGGAATTTTATGATTATTTGACATATTTGAAAACTAGCTATAATTTATTGTTATTTAATTTGTAACTATAATAAGTACAATATTATGATCTTTAGATATCTCATAGTCTTTCTTACTTAATGCCTTTAATTAAAATGTATTAGCACAAGTAAAAAGGCTTTACAATTTATTGTACATTATATCACAAGAAATTTTTTAATTTTATATTAATTAAATAGCATTGTAAGCTTTGCTTTAAGCTAAACATGCTTGCAATCCAAATGAAAATGACTAATGACAATGACGTGATATGATGTGTAATTCAAATTCTTTTTTTTTATAAATTTTTCTATTTGATTGTAAGCGACATAATGTAGGTAAGTTCCACTTTAAAATATTCATGTTTTATTTTTATATTTAATCTTCACCGAAACATAATTCACCGAATACACAATTCACCGAAAACACAATTCACCGAAAACACAATTTACCGAAAACACAATTCACCGAAAACACAATTACCGAAAACACAATTCACCGAAAATAGTATTGAACACAATTCACCGAAAAAACAATTCACCGAAAAAACAATTCACCGAAAACACAATTCACCGAAAACACAATTCACCGAAAACACAATTCACCGAAAACACAATTCACCGAAATCACAATTCACCGAAAACACAATTCACCGAAAATAGTATAGTAGTACAGGCGGTGCCCAAACCCCCAAAATCGAAAGCTGTTTTTGGGGTACAGGCCCCGTTTCGGAGCTATGCCTTTTTTTTTTTTTTATTATTTTTTTTTTTTATTTTTATTTTTTTTTTTATTTTTTTTTTATTTTTTTTTTATTTATTTTTTTTTATTTTTTTTGGGAGCGGCACCTTTTCCAGGATTTCATTTGATCGGAATAACATTTGACCGGAATTTTTATTTTTTACCCGGATTTTATTCACCCGGAACTTTTTTGCCTGAAATTTAATTTGCCCGGGAAATTTTTTTGCCTGAAATTTTAAGAAAAAAAATATTAAATCTAGGTATATTTTGTATCAAGAGGTATATTTTATATTCCGGTCATATCAAAAATTTCAGGCTCCAGCCGCAAATCCCACTGACCAGCCACCAGTCCGTCCGCCCGCCCGCCGCCCCCCCCCCCTCTCGTTTTTCGGTGAATTGTGTTTTCGGTGAATTGTGTTTTCGGTGAATTGTGTTTTCGGTGAATTGTGTTTTCGGTGAATTGTGTTTTCGGTGAATTGTGTTTTCGGTGAATTGTGTATTCGGTGAATTGTGTTTTCGGTGAATTGTGTTTTCGGTGAATTGACGGTAAGTCGTCCCACACATATCTAAAAGGTCTGTGTAGATAACTCGAAATAAAATTCTCCATCAAATAATGTATTATTATATTTTACATTATTTTAGAATTTTAGAGCATATGTTTTGTTCTTAATTTGAATAATATTATTATATTATTAAAATTTAACAACAATGGTGTTTGTAATAACTTTAAATGTTCATAATTTTAAAAAAGAATATGCGAATAATTATTTTAGAAAGCTTTTATTTCCAACATCCAAAGAGAGGAATAACAATTTTTGAGCTATTTCGGATATTAAAGTATGTACATATGTATAAGAATTTAAAAAAACAGTTTTTTTGCTGTCATAGGCTGTTATTATCATTGTCATAATTTTTATTTAAAACTTTAAACGGATTCTTTAAAAAAAAGTTGTAAAGAAAAATTTCCTAGACAACGAAACTTTATCAGAATTTCTTTTTATTTAAATCGAAATATGTGATCAAAATTTGAAACATTTTTTCATTAAAATTTTACTTTTTTTTTATTATTAAGAAATATTATTTTTACTTCGTTCAATTCTCTATTGCAGTGCGATAATGAGTTATGCAGCCGCATTCCACTTTTTACAATGAATGAAATTACTAAAAAAAATTTATTATTAGTATGAAAAAAAAATTCTGTACCTAAGTTAATCGAACCTACAGAGTATATTAGTTTGTACATATATTTTCATTACTCATTTACGTGCTAACATGTACTTTAATATTATATACATAATTATTATTATTATTTATTTTTTTTAACTTTTATTTCAGATCAGTTGTTCATTTTCAATTGTGATCTAATGTTTAGAAAGAGACATTGAAATTTAATTTTTTAACATAAACATTAAACATGATGATAATAAAAGCAAATAAAATTTTCCTAATTTCATTTATTGCATTAATTTCTGGTACGTATGTTCATAAATAAATATAGAAATCTAGTATACTTATTATGTTTTATATACATAGATTTCTTTCTTTCTTTCAATGATTATAAAAGTTAAAATTTATTATATGTTGTTCTATTTACAAATTGCTATTAATTTTGTAGAAACATTAACAGAATCAGCAATTAAACCAGTTGGTGGTTATGGACATCCTAATTTTAATATACGTCACACTGAAGAACAAATAAATCTACCCAATAATTATCTTATTAATTCTGATTCAGCTGAATTAGATAAAAATCAGGTATATAATGTTAAAAAGGTTTAGAAGATAAATATCATTACAAATAAAAATAAAGTGAGTGTAGATTGTGTTGTGTATAATTTATAATTTATTTTTGGAATGATTTTCAAAAAAAAAAAATTTTTTTTTTTTGCTTGAATAATAAATCTTTTTTTAGAGCTTAATATCGTCATGAAACTATTTTTGGAAAGTGCTTGTAAAAAATGCAAAAAAAAAACAAATAACGTAATAAGAAAAAACTATCAATTTATTTCAAATATTTTGTTATAGATTGAATTAAATACTAGCATTGAGTAATAATATTTATAAGAGGGTCAGAAATCATACAAGTAAATTTCAGAATTTTCTTTTCAAATAACTCAAAAATGATTTCAATGTATTGAATAAAAATTTCATACTCAAATGTGTTTATTCTTAATACAATAATAAAAATAATAAAATTAAGAATAAACACATTTGAGCTAAAAAATTTTACTCAATACATTGAAAATATTGTCATAATTTTTGAGTTATTTAGAAAAAAATTTACTTGTATGAATTCTGTCCCTCTTATAAATATTATTACTCAATGATACTTGTTATTTGAAAAAGATAAACTTATTAAAACTTTGTTCTATCTAAAACTAAACCCAGCAATGTGAATTTTTGAATATTGGTGTAATTTTTGTTCAATGGTGAACTTCAAAGAAAACACAAAATTCAGGTCTCCTTTTTTAATACTATATAATGCATATTAGTTTATTCTTATTATTAGTTTATTCTTATATATATTACACAATTTTGAACAAATATTAAGTGAAAATATGTCGTCTCTGCTTCTCCTTCTGCATAGATTCAAGGTCTCTGGTGTATAATGCAATTACGAATTATGACATAAAAACTATATGTTAAATTTAGATTAAATGAATAATGTTTTTTTTGAAATTTCTTGTGAATAAAAGTTTATTGCTACTTATGGCTAAAAATGTCTGGCAAAGCTTTAAAACAACACAAACACTCATTTAATTTCCAGTAATAATTTTTATCCAATATAATCGTGTCCTATTTGGGAGCGTACTAACTTTTATTAATGAAATTTAATTTTTAAGTTTTTATTTTAAATCCACTCAAAGAAAACAAGAATTTTAATTACAAATTGTTTTCAAATCACAGTGTTTTATTATTCACATTTTCTTCTATATTTGATTAAACAAAAAAAGCAAATACATATTTAATATTGTACAAATTTCTTCTATAATTTTATATTTGTTCCATGAATAAAAATTAAATATAAATGTATATGTTATATACACAGAAAAAAATTTGCTCGTACTCATTACGTCAAAAAAGTTCGTTAATGACATTCTCGTTAAGATAACGAAAAATAATGAATAATTACGTTTTTGTAACGTAAATTTCGTTTATTTTCTTATTACGAACATTTTTTTAATTTTTAGTACTCGTTAAAAAAGTTCGTTATCGTTAAATACGGGAAACAAAAATTTCAATCCATACAGAACTTATATTTTCCATTTTACACATTGCCGTAAATTCAGTTCATAGCTCAGTGGCAGAGTTGATGGATTGCAATGTTTAGGACAGTCGTTCGAAGCCACAAGCGGGCATAAAAAAAATTATTAAAAAAAATGAAATAAAAAAATTTAAAAAAAAAATTAAAAAAATAGAAACATAAATAAAAAAAAAATTAATAAATAAAAAAATAAATAAAATAAAAAAAAAAATAAAAATAAAATAAAAAATAAAAAAAATAATAAAAAAAAAATAAAAAAAAATGAAAAAAATAAAAAAGAAATAAATAAAAAAAAAATTTAGTCTAGTAAATTTTTTCTTTCGTTTTTGCGGTGTTTTTGCTGAAGAATTTGAAAGGTTTTTGGTTTTGGGGTATAACGAACTTTTTTAACGAACTACGAGCTTTTTTCAACGAAATGTTCGTTGTAGCCAAAATAACGAATTTTTCGTTGATTTTAACGAATTATTTAGTTATTAGTACGAGCAAATTTTTTTCTGTGTACATATAGATAAATTGCCAAGGAGTTGACAATACTATTGGTGACAGCAAAAATAATATAAATTGTAATGGAAATAACGATATCATAGAACAAGAATATTATCAATCGAATACTCCCCAAAGGGTAAATCAGAAACCCTATGATTTGCCAGCAAGAACATTTGGATTGAATACAGTAAATAATCAACAACAGAATGATGATAACGAGCAATATTATTTTCGTCAGCACATTGGCAATACAAATAATAATGTGATGAATGTTAAATATGACGATGTGCCAAGACGATTCAATCAAAGTATGTATAAAATATTATGTATATAATTATTTTATTTATTACATGTTACAAATTTTATAAAACATTATACGTAAAGGAAATATCTAAAAATATTTCCTTTAAAAAGCAAATAATAATACTTAGCTGTTGTAGGTAAATTACGTTAAAGTATTTTTGGGTTCATTTATAAATAAATATTTATAATATAAATAAATATACTAATAACTATTGTATATAGTACACTACTTTGGTGCATATAATGTACTTATAGTCGATTTAATAATGGCATTATTAAGTATTTGTGGATACTTGAAAACTTGACAATTTGTTTCCATTTTGACTTTTTTTCCGAAATTTTTTAATTTTATCTAAACGATTTGCACATCAAAATGCTGTTTTTCATCACCATTCCCAATCCCTGAACATTCAATCAAATATAAAGAGTTAACTATTTTCCTGTCTAATTACTTTCAGAAATACTTCCACCATATAATTATTATCGTGATTCCAATTATGATTATTCACCAGAAGAACAAATGCGACAACAATTATGTCATGAATATCACAGAGAATTTAAAAAATTTCTTCAACGTTATCAAGCTAAGTTATGGGAGGATTTTCAAAGATATCAAAAAGAACAGCAAAATCATTTTAGAAATTATTTGCCCATTGAAAAATTGAATGAACAACAAAATGAACAATTTAGAGTGTATTCATATCAAAGTCCAATTCAAGAACAACAACAATATTATCAGGCAACATATGCCAACAATAACAATCCATTTATTCGAGTCGGCTTTGTTCAAAAATATTAATTAATAATTTAGAAAAAAAATTTTTAAGTTTATCTGATTTTATTGTTATAAGTAAATTGTTAAAAGTGCATACATAATAGCATAATGCAAACAATTATATATTAGTTATTTCTATTGTAGTATGAACAAAAAAATGTTTTATAGAATTCAAGTTAGTTTTATTTGAAAGCATGAACATTTTCAATCTTTCTTTATGTTTTTGTGTAAATACAAATAATACCTAAACTACAATCTAGCTAATACAATTGAATACTCTAAAGACCAAAATCGCGCTTATTGAGATTCTTTAATAACAAATTAAATTTGATGAATAAAATTAGTATTAAGTTTTGAAATTAACATAGTATGTTTGTTATAAATTTTCAGTGCGTAAAATAAATTTTCTCTAGTTTTTTACACGACGTTTTTCTATATACTAAACTCCAAAGTCAACAAGTTAAAAATTCTAACCCTTCTAAAGCTAACAAGTGAACCATTCTAAATCAAATCAAATCAAACAAATCGATTAATTTCATAAAAAGAAAGTGGAGAAATGCAATGAAATAGTAGCAATGAAATAGTAGATTAACGGCGCACATGGAAATCGTATATCAAAATTCAAAAAAAAAAAAAAATTCTATAGAAAAATATTTTTTTGAGAAAAAAAGTTGCTTCAAAAAATTTGTATGGGAATATATTGACATGTTCTCTCTGTATACTCTGTGGAAAAAACTAACTTAATTAAATAAAAATTTGGATTTTTGCGGCAAGATACTAATATCTATCTTATAATTTTGGATATAAATCGAACAAAACAAAATGTTTGAGTTATTAATATTTGTAATAAGCATATTTTATAAATTTTAATGTTATTTCGTTCTTTTCGTCCATTTTGTCCACTTCGTTAATTTTTTTCCCGTGCCCCGGAAAAAATAAAAAAAAGTGGACGAAACGCCAACCCTGATTCAAATAAAAATTATCTTCGTTTAATGGTTTTAATGTTTGGAAAAATTTGTATAAATATAAAAAAATTATGACTAAAAAAAGAATATTTTTTCATTAAAATTTAAAATTTTTCAAAAAGTGGAGTTAAATATTAAAACAGATTTCATCAAAAACTTAGGAGAATCAAAATTCCCTGTGCTAATAACATGCTATTAATTCCCATTTCCAATACGAACCGATTGTTCAGAAATACAGCATAGTTAACGTTATAGTTAATTTAAAATAAAGAGTGTTAATCAAAAATAAGTGTGGGTTGAACTTTGAAAGAGCAATCTGGGGAATATTTGAATTATTTATTGTGCGAAATATTAACACTGTAAATTTAATTATGATTTACGTCAAAATAATCAAAAATATAAACAAGAACGACAATATCAAATTAAAAATATTGAAAATTTTAAAAATCATAATGAACAATACCATGAGAACTATATCCAATTCAAGAAGAATAAAAGTATCACATTCCAATTAATATAATGCTTTTATTTGAAACACGTTTGATTGAAAATATTAATAATTAATAAAAATTTCTAAAACTGGACTGATTCTATTGTTTGTTAAGTAAATTTTACCCAGTTATAGGATGAAGCTTTTTTTTTATATTCGTGGGCTTACTTAATAAGGAGGCATTATTTCCTATAAGAACTATAAGAACTTGCACTATTATGATTTTATGAAAAATCGTAAATTTTTCTTGACTTTTATATTTGTTATCAAGAAACAAAGTTATGTTAAATGTTATAGCGTACATGGAACTTGCACATTCCGAATGTTCTGTTCGAATTACCAAGCTGAATTTTTCCTTATTTATTTATTTAGTTTACTTTTGTCAGTTTTCGAGTTTCTTTAGAAAATAAACATATGCGGCTTCAACGAAATAATGGTTAAAGTGAAAGTTATGAAGGGAATAAATATATATGAAAAATTTCAAAATTAATAGTTTAATAAATAGTAGCCTTTGGTGTGTAGCCACTGGTATGTAGTATATAGTTGAGTAGTGCCTATACTAAAAATAAAATTCTCACAAATATTTTTTACTATATTTAATTGAAGGTGTTGAGTAAGACATGTTGATGTTGCCCTTGCAGGTTTCTACTAGTGTATATAGTACTTTATTACTTGCACTACATAGTAGAATCAAAATGTTTAAGCTTTTGTATTTTATTCTAAAAATATATATAAAAGTTGTTAATACAAACAAGCTTCAGTGCAGCCCTGGCCAAACCAAACTAAATAATGAGCCAAAAGCAAAAAATCTAAAATTTCATGAGCCGAAAAAAAAATCTATAAAATAAATATTTGTAAATAATATTCAATACATGTATTATTGTTTATTTATTATTATTATATTATACACCATTAATGAGAAATTTGTTTCTCCACTTGCTTCGATAAATCATTCATATCAATTTCTATTTTGTATGTTGCAATTCGTAGTTGATTATGCAAATTCTTATTGATCCTCTGTATCTGTTTTAGCAAATGTCGTTTTTGAAAAAAAGGATTCACTTAATTCAGTTCTACCAAAAACAATTATGATTTTCGCAGCAAATTTTCTAATATTTGGATATTTGACGCTTTCAATAAATTTGGCATAAAACTGTACTTTATCGTGTGGTTCAAGAAATATTATTTTTTATTCGCGATGGCATTGGAGATCAATAATCAATTAATTGCATTTGCAACGCAGATGGTGCTGTGCTTGGATGAACATTGAATTGCATACGAGATTGATTTTATATATTTTTTCATGTTTACTTTTGCTTTGATTGTTTGAATATTTTTTTATTTATAATTTATATATATTTTATGATCTACTTTTTACAATTAATACCTATTAATTAAATTTTTTATTTTTGGAATGTTTTTTTACAAATATTTATAAATTGTGTGAGCCGCAGTGTAAATTTTGTGAGCCGAAAATTATCTTGCAATGTGCCGCATGCGGCTCATGAACCTCGGGTTGGCCAGGGCTGCTTTAGTGTATAGTTGTCTATCCATGAGGAAAATAAGGCTGAGTTTATTCTAATGTAATCGAATCTCCTTCTTTTTTTTTATCATATTTGGATAAATTATTTTTTTTCGAAAATCCCTGAAATCGACCTGCTACGGTTTTCTAGAAAAACGACATCGAAAATTTTGTTATGTCTGAGTTTAATAGGGCTGTCACACTTCGGCCTTTTAATGGCTTTTTAAAAAAGCTATCATCGTTGTAGCAGTTTGTGGCTTAATCCATACAAAAAAAAGACAAAAAAGCTAGTGGCTTTTCAAAAAGCCACTAGAAAATCAGGGATCAAATAACAAATGAGCTCTGTGAGAAAAAAATAAACTAACAATTGCATACTTTCAGGAAGTTGGCGGCAATTTTTTGTCAAAAAACAAAAAAAGTTTCTGATAAAAAAGGAAAAAGATATTGCAAAAAGAGGAAAAAAAAAAACCATAAAGTGCAAGTGTGAACACATTTAAAAAAGCCGTCTTGAGTAGTGGCTTTTTAGTTGTAGTGTGACTCGCTTATAATCAAGTGTTACTGACTGTATAATCATACAATATTTGTAAATTCTACTCACGATAGAAACAAGTCAGTTAATATGAACTCTTGAGTTGATATTTTTTTATGCCCTAATAAGATTTTCTTCCAGGTTGAATTTTCATTTAGTTATAAACAAATAGTAGAACGGATTTTTTAACATTCTTAATAAAAAAATTTGTTTCATTAATTTATTCTAAATGCGAAAATGTTATACACAAGACAGTGCAGACAATAACAAAATGTCAAAAAATATTTGACTTTCTCCGCTCAATTTCTATAACACAATGTATCTTCTTCTACAAAGTTAGGCTAATCTACGCTGATAAATTGAAATAAATTTAAATCACTGCGTCGTCATAAAATTAATTAAAGATAGATTAAGAATTAATTAAAATTATAATTATTTTTGGCTACTTATGAATTCGTTAACATTTAAAACAATCAAACAAGTTCTATATCTTGCTTAATAAAATTATAAATGTATTTAAATATTGACCTCTATTGGCAATCTTTTTCTTAGATTATTTTAAAATTCTAAAGTCATTAATTATATACCAATTTCTTTTATATGCCATTTTATAGAAAATATATTTTTAATTTTAAGTGACAGATAAATTGATGCGGAATAACTAGTTCAATAATTATCGTTTTAATGTCATTTATGAATTCATAAATTCGTTTAAATAATTTTTTTTTCGAATTTATAATGGTTTTAGAAACATGTACTTGTACCTACCTACTTGTTTAGCTACTTATACTATTTTTTAGAAAGGTATTGACAAATTCTACGAAAATCACATTTGAGCGTCTAATAATTGTTTCATATGTCTTTTATGGTAAACACATTCTGAAATTCTGAAAAATTTCTAAATAGAAGGGATTCTTGTATGCTTTTTTTTTTTTTTTTTTACCAAAACATTAGTTGTTTTAAAAAATTCGTTAAAATATGAAACGAATTTTCTTTGAGATTATTTTATTATTGTCATTATTATTATGTGCCGTTTACAGTCAAGAACATCGTCACAGTCATGGAAACAATAGGCCTGAGTATAAATTTGGATATGATGAGAATCAATTAAATCACGGCCATAATAGTCAAGCGGACCATCATAGTTCTAATCATTACAATAATGAGCAAGAGTTTCATCATTCCAATCAAGAAGCTCATTATAAGCCTAATCATCATAATAATGAACAAGAGTTTCATCATTCCAATCCAGAGGGTCATCATAAACCAAATCATCATAATAATGAACAAGGGTTTCATCATTCCAATCAAGAGGGTGGACATAATCATAATGTTGTAAATCAGTCTTATCAATCAGATAAAAATGATCTTACGTATCGTGAAAATAATCGAAATCAGGGAAATGAAAATATTCCAAATAATAATGGGAATTTTAATGAAAACTATGATAATCATAATAATAAAAATCATAATAAAAAAAAACATCATAAAAACAATTGGAAGCCAAATCCGCAACATCACTTACCGCGAGCCCCAAGAGGATACTCTGGATGGAAACCATCACATTGGGGTAAAGGAGGGTATGCATACAATCATAATGGTGAAAAGGATAGAAGAAGGAGTCACAAACGTAATTTGCAATAAAAATCTAAAATGTTTTTCATCATCTTTTCGTATTTTATGTACCTAACTATATTATATAAATTGTTAAATTTATCGAAAAGTCACGAATAGGAAAAATTTTATGGTCTTAAATTGTTTTCTTTTCTTGAACACTTAATCATTAAATAAGAAATTGTGAATTCAAAAAAAAATGTTTGAAAATATTACAAATTTCCTCATTTCCTTCAGATGCACTTGCAATTCTTGACTCCTATAACTTTAAGTGATCTAAATGTTTATAAATTGTGATAAAATATAATACTACGTTAAGTAATATTTAAATGCAATTAGTACTTTTAACGATTCGAATGAATATTAATTAGAAATACAAAAAAATTTGTGAAAACAATATTTTAATTTTCAAATCTATTTCAGCCTTATTAAATGAGAATAATAAGGGATTTTAATTTAAATTAAAGAAGTATTATTACCTAATAAGTAATAACTAATAACTAAATAACTATGGATATGTTATAACGTTATAAGCTCACTTTTTCGGAAATGAAATTTTAAAGTCATTTAATAAAATGCCAGCTATTTATACAGCTTTGAAATGTAATTTTTTGTTAGAGTTCCTTTTTGTTTTTTACTTTTTACTTTATATGGCTGTGAAATGGTATTTCCAGAGTTGATGTCCTAAATTTTACATAAAACAGATCAGCTTGATTGTATTTTAAACATTTTTACTTTTGCGAATTGCGGTTATGAGTAAATTCTGCTCTGATTTTGGCTGTCAGTTTTGATTTTTTTTTAAATTTACAATACCCATTGGTCTCCAATCATATTAATTTTTTCTCCGTTTTAGAAATGGAATAACGAGCTACAGGTGAAAATTTTTCTTTATAAAATTTTCAATTTGAAAGGATATTGTTTCAAAATAAATTAAAATTTTTTTGAATATCATGATGTCCGATAGAAACCTACCAATAGGCCTTTGCTTCTCATACCCTTTCAGGTCCAATGCAATACTGGTATTTTTTTCTTTTTCTAATATCGTAAAGCAGATTCTGTGTTTTCATTGTACAAATAATAATTTCTTTAAATTTCAATTTTTATTTATTTATTTATTTTTGACTGACAGGGTATGAAAAATTTACCAAGGAAATTTTCGGAGACGAGGCTTATAATGAAAATGATATTTTAACTCCTGATGAATTAAATGGACGTGAAATTGCTCGTCCTACTAAGTATCCACATGTGGTAAGCAAAATTAATTCGTAATGGTTATACAAAAAAAAATTAAATAAATGTTTTGTTTGTATACATTTACCAGTACAGTATACCCAATCCCAAAAAAGTTAATTAAATAAAAATTCAACACAATAATTTTTCTTATTTTTGGAGTAGAATTTTATATTTAAATTTTTTATTTAAAATTTTAATAAAGAAAAATAATAAGATATGTTTGTGTTGACAGTTATGCAAAATTAAGCGAACCATCGTTAAGCTTTCCTTATTTCACATTTATCATAAATTCATAATCATAAATTAATTTAAATTATTAGATTGTATATAATAAACAATTTTCATAATTTCAATATTTCTTTCTTGGCTAGGTGCCTACACACTTCGACGTGAACGTGAACGTGGAAATTTTGAATTCTTCCACCGTTAATAACTGTTCGTGTTATAGTATTTTTAGCATTTAAATTTTGTCCACGTTCAAGTTCACGACGAAATGTCTGGGCACCTTTAAAACATTTTTGCAATAAATTATCTGGCATTTTTGTTCCTTAATGATTAACTTATTTTTTAGGCAGCAATTGGAATACAACAAAGTGACGGAACCATGGATTGGAAATGTGGCGGCAGCTTAATTGATAGACATTACGTAATAACTGCAGCACATTGTACAACCTTTGGCGGGTAATCTTTATTTTTTGTTTTTGAACCACTTAATTGATAAGAAAATTACTAATAATTAATAATATACATTCCAGAGACACAGCTACTCATGTTAGACTCGGAGATGTGTTCTTGAAGAAAGTTGAAGAAGAAGGTCATTCGCAACAAATTGAAATTGAAAATATAACAAATTTTTATAATTACACATCAGAAACATATTATAATGATATTTCATTGCTCAAGTTATCTCAACCGGTCAGGTAAAAATAAAGAATTTATGTAATACTGGTATTAAAAACTTGCCTTACCTTCGGAAATCATTTTTGTATTACGATTTTTTATTACGATTTTCAACAGATTTTCACGATTTGTTCGACCGATTCGGTTATGGACTTACGATGAAATACCATTTGATGTGGTTTTTGCGATGGGATACGGAGCTACACAATTCGGCCGAGCACCAACAAATGTATTAACATATTTTAATTTGACATTGATAGGGAATGAAGAATGTGATAAAACTTTGCCACATTTAGAAGAAGCAAACGATGGCGTAATAGACAGCCAAATTTGCGCATTGGATAAATTATTGAACAGAGATACATGTCAAGTACGTAAACTGTAAAAGTTTTTCTATAATTTTAAAAATAATTTTGCAATGAATTTTATGTGAGATTAGGGATTATCATTAGCATATTATATCATAATTTCATACGACGCGACCAGCGTGCCCAGCGGAACAAATCCTAATAAGTCACGTGTAATATTCTTTCTTTAAGAAATTTTTGAGGACTATTGTACAAAATTTACTATACTAAAGTAAATATCATCTGTGCAGATGATTATTTATAAAACCACAAAACGTATCTAATTAAGTCTTTATAAAATTCTTATTTAAAATAAATGGAAATGCACATTAAAATTGTTCTCCGTAAAATATATTTAAAAAGGACATATAAGCAAATAAAATAATAAGTCTATTTATATATTTTATAGTAAATTGAATTTTTTTGTTTATTTAAGGGCGATTCTGGTGGGCCGTTGCAACTTAATTTACCTGGAAAGATGCGACCTAGATATTTTTTAGTTGGTATAACGTCGTACGGATTAATTTGTGGGAATCGTATGCCTGGCGTATATACCAGAGTTGCACATTACATAGATTGGATTGAAGATGTTGTCTGGCGAGAAGAATCTGAAAATTGAAAACAACAATTTTGTTTAGTTTTACATATATTTTGTTGTACATATACATGATATTTTAATTTTAAACATTCGCAGTCACACATTTAGACAATAAAAATTAATTTTAATAAATATAATAGAATATTCCTAAGTTGTTACATATGTAATAAGTTGGATTAAATGAATAAACATATTACTATCAAAAGAACTCTTCTATCTCTTCTACCTCTTCAGCATAGTTAGGGCTTCAATATCCTGACTTTTTCATGTAATATGTTAAATTAACAAAAATTACACATATAATATTTATCAAATATCACGATAATAATTATTGAAATAATATAGATTACAGACCAACTAACAGGACAAAACTAAGAAGATTGATTTGAAAATCAGTCTGCTAAAAGTTAACTATAAAAAGTTTTGTGATAAAAGAGAATTAAGTAGATAAATTTTCCATCTTATACATATAAACTGCTTTAGTTTAATTTTTACGATTAGAATTATTAATTTTCTTTTTTCTTTAATTCAACTGTTTGTATAGAAATTCCTACCTTCCTTATAATTAAACCGATTTTAATAATAAAACGGATTTTTCTAGCTAAAAGATGTCTCAAAAAAGTGAGCAACGGTCTTCTTTCAAATTTGTTCCTAAAAAGCAAAAATAATAAAATAAAATTTTCAAATTGTGTGTTTACACATTAAAGTTTTTTTACCTAATAATTTAATATTTACAAAAAAATAAATATTCTTTGATGTTAATATTTAATAACAATAAATATAACTTAGCTTTAACCGGTTTAAATATCAACTAATAATTAATAAATATTACCATTTTATACTCAAAACTCAAAACCTTTTTGTGGCTAAGAATCTTAAGAAACAATATTTTCTAATTTGATCTGCCACAACTGATAATGGTACAGTACAAACTTCCGAAGAATATAAAATTACCTCGTCGAAGCGAGGCGTTTAATTCTCATCATTAGGAAAGCTGAAAATATGATGCATTCGGGGAACGTCTTGGCAAATTATTAAAATTAAATTAAATTAAAAAAATATAATTTCACTGAAAGTTGAAATATTTCATATATATGAATTAAAGATTAAATTAAATTTATATGTATTGTTAATCAGAAGAACATACTGATTTTATTTTAAGTATGTAGTTTGAATTAAAGTTGATATAAATACTTATTTGTTTCTGTCTCTGTCGGTAACAATTTTCTGAGTACATTAGAAATACTAAAAAAAGCCGCAAAAATGATTAAGAACGAATTCATGTTTTGGATAAGAATTTATTGATTGGATAAAATTGTTAGACACGAGCAGGTAAAATATAGTGTAAAAACTCGTAAAATTTCTGTCTTCTATTGAATGCTGTTCGATGCAAATTAAAATTTTCAAAGTGCCTAATTAATAAAAAATATTAATTTTATAAATAAATATTTCAATCTTAATAAAGGCTGTATTCCACTGTCTGTTCAATGCACAGATATCTGCTCAAAAAAAGCTAAAAATCTGTACAAATTGCAATTGGGCAAATTTTTATCTGTATAATGTAGGCACAAACAAATGTCTGTACATAGAGTTTGTTAACATATTCCATTGTCTGCTCGCATAAAGTATGTACAATGAAAAAAAAGTTTGTTCAATTGGAAATCAAAATTTATAAATCTCATATATAATTTTTAACAATTATATTATTAAGAATTTTTTTTTTATAAATTATAAACTTGAAAATTCCTCCACGAAATCAATGCAAGAACGAAGTTCCATCTCTATAATTAATTTTAAAATATCTTCTTCCGTCCAAGATTGAGTTATTTTTGCCCGCATTTGGACACGCTTGGCCTTTGCAGCTGTTTTTCCATTAATTTGTTTATTCGTCATTTGAGAATAATTTTCAGCTTTTTCATTCTCGTCAAAGGCGTCGAAAGCATCAAAAATTTGTTTTTCCATTATGTATAACGTTTTCACTTATTAAATTTTTTTTACTGATTTATATCATAATAGTAGATTATAATATTATGTTAACTAAATTTGTTGTTAAGTACGAGTTGTGTATACACAAAAACACGAGTCAATACTTATATCACGAGACCGAAGGTCGAGTGATATAAATTGACAAGTGTCTATGTGTTTTTGTGTAAATACAGAACGAGTTGTATAACAAATTTTGTTAACATATCCAATACACTGTTTTAATGTGCATGTGTAAGGTAGTTGCAGTCTATACATTTACAATAAAAAAAAAACAAAAGTTGATAAACAAATTTTTTTTTTATTTTTTGTTGGTATGTATTTGTCTGTATTGAAATATTGTGAGTGATATTATTTTTGTTTAGGTATTACCATAGATTAAGAATACAGAAAGATTGTTAACTTCATACAACATTATTTTTGGTATTTTTATGTGAATGTGTTAGTAAAACAAAATAAAATACGTGATAATTATCAATATATGAAAAGAATTTTATTTAGTTTTACTAACACATTCACATAAAAATACCAAAAAAGGCTGAAAAAATGTTGTATGAAGCTTCCCATCTTTCTGTATTCTTAATCTATGGTATTACGTAATATTCAATACGAAACATCTAAATGATTTAATAATTCACGCTGATGCATCTAAATGATTTCATTATTCACGCTGATGCATCTAAATGATTTCATTATTCACGATGATTGTATGTGTATTGACGCATATAATATGCCATTTAGTGATCTAAATTCTATACTACTAAATACAACATACCGAACACATGCCCATTAATAGTAGATTATTGTATATGTAAAATTTTTTATTAATTAAGAGTTCTGTATACACAAAAATACATTGACACGAGTCAATACTTATATCACGAGACCGAAGGTCGAGTGATATAAATTGACAAGTATCAATGTATTTTTGTGTAAATACAGAACGAGTTGTATAACAAATTTTGTTCACATATCCAATATACTGTTTTTATGCGTAGGGGAGAGGTAGTTGCAAAAAGAGAATATTTTTTCTTCTCATTTTTTCTCATTTTTTTTTTTTTTTGTATTTGGCTGTATTGAAATATTGTGAGAGATATTATGTTTGTTTAGCTATTACGTAATATTCAATACGAAACATCTAAATGATTTCATTATTTACGCTGATGCATCTACATTTTTTCATTATATACGCTGATGCATCTAATTTTTTTCATTATTTACGCAGATGCATCTAAATGATTGTATGTGTATTGACGCATATAATACTCCATTTAGTGATCTGAATTCTATAGCACTAAATACAACATAACGATCCCCAACGCATTAAAATATATAATGACACTTGTATTGCGGTACTTACTGCATTCATTTATAAAATATTGATGTTGCTTAAAAAAATAAAACTAGAAAATTCACAACGTTTTAAAATTTTTGGAAAATTTTTTTCACCATCAAGCGCAACGCGTTTCTTGACATCAAAGACTTTTAGCCACCTTATTACATCTTTTAATATAATATTCAAGCGACATAAAAATTTTATATATAGTATAGTGCCCAGACCCAACCTACTCTAAAAAAAGCGAACCGTTCTAAAAAAAAGAGTTAAATTTAAAAATAAAATAAATATTATCATGAATTTATTGAAAAAAAATCAAAACATATAAAAAAGTTTGCTCTGCAGTTTGTTTTGTATGAGCAGACTATTTCATCCGCTCAAAATTGAACAAATTGTTTGTACAGATACGATTAACAATGATTCCACTGTTTGTACAATGTACATATTTTTGTATGTACAAAATTGTACAGACAACAATGAGTAAACATTTTAGAGCAAACTAATTTGATTATTCCACTATCTGTGCAATGTTTGTGACGTTTTTGTGCAAATATCTGTGCATTGAACAGACAGTGGAATGAAGCCTTAAGATTTTAGGAACAAAATCCTGCCAGCTGCATACGGTGCACCTAAACTGAAATTGTTCATATTTCGAAAGTCCAAAGAGCAAAAAATAAAACTCTATTATACAATGCTTGGGGTACCTAGATTTTATCACATAAAACAACTCATAAAAGAAACTTTAAAATTTCTGTCTGAAAACTTTTTCAATTAATGAATTAATTTTCTGAAATAGCCAAATTATGGACAGTTATGAGGACTATTAGTTGGTAATTAAAAAAAATTAAAAAAAGGTTTTTTTTTTTGTTATATTTCCCTCTATTTACTTAATGGTAATGAAATAAATTCCTATTCACATTTTAGATTCTAAGATGTTGCTGTAAGAAAAAATAAACATTTTTTCCATATCTGAACTAATATAAAATTAACAAATTGTATTACTGGTGGGGTAATTTGCATTTATTTGAAATTATTCTTTTGATTTAATGAAATTGATGATTAATTTATGTATAATTATGTAGAAAGAAAGCAAGAATATTTTGTTTAACAAAACGACAAAAAATATGTTACTTCAAACTCATAATTAATTTGATATAAAACTAGTTTTTGATTTCAAAATATGAATATTAACAAATTAATTTATTTAACAAATTGATTTTAGATCAAAAATTACACAACGACAATACCAGTATTTCTTTGATAATAACTTCAGTAGCCAATTGTTTTAGTTGCTAGAGATGAAAAAATATTGTATTTTAAATTAATTTTCGAATTTTATTGATTTTGATTAGTTTTTTGGAAGTTAAAAAAAAATACGAATTTCTTAGACAGGTAGAGTTTAAATCAGAATGAGCTGTCGTCTGTAATATAAGTAACAAATTGGTCTAAACCACAAAAATTTTATTAAATCCTAACCTTTCCAGTTATTAAAATATAAAAGTGTTGTTGAAAATTTAAAAAAATAACAAGACCCTTGTTTTATTAAAACAAAAATGTTGTCGAAAGTTTAAAAAAGATTGTTCACAAAATATGATCTTGATTAATTAGCTTGATAAAAATAGTAAGCATAATTTCATATTTGAAACAAATGATTCAAATACTTTGGGGATCGCTCTATGATTTTTAGCACTATACTTTTTGCTTATTTCCTCTGCAAAAGTATCATTTGAGGAACCGATAAGTATTATATAAATAATGAATAAATGAATCAATGAAGCTTCAAAATCTTATAGAGGATTTATTTTCAAATTATTTTATAAATTAATTTATAATCTGAATTGAATGTGGCATTTTTAAATATAAATCTATATATTATGATATGACAATAAATGGCAGTTCTATATTAAAAGTAAATAGGTTTCTATATTAGCATAAGCAAAGGCTTGCTTCTTCGTTTATACAATTTTTTTTTACTATATCGTAAATAATAATTAGGAACAACTCAGTCCGTCTTATATCCACAAAAAAGGAATGCAGTAATATATATTTCATTGAGAAGAAAACGTATTTTTCAATCTTCATGAGATAATAGATTTTAAGCCTTTGATAATAATCTTGATAATATATATGATATATGCCCGAATTAAGAAATAAGTTTCCTTTAAAATTTTTTCTCGATAATGCTTTCTTGAAAATTGGTGAAAATCCACGTCGATGTCCATGTATGGGGGAACGTTCATGTGATAAAAATTTTTTTTTTTTTTTTTATGAAGGACGTTAATAAATTAAAATAATAATGAGGATGTATCAAATCTTCTGTTTTTTTTTCATTCCTTTCTTTTAACTTATAAATATAATTATTTATGATTCCAATTTATGTAATTCGTCACTGTTTCACCCAAAAATTTAACACGATATTTGTTATATTATTGAACTTTTATCAAAAATGATCTCAAAAAAGAACTTAAAATAAAAAGTCAATATGTATAAACTTTTTTTTAACTACAACAATATGTAAACAGTTTTTTTTAATATTTATTTAATTCTGGTGAAATTTTTATTCTGACAAAAATAATTTTGGAAGATTTCTTTTAGTTTAGTTTAGTTAGAGTTATTGAACCATTAAGAATAATATTAAATAAATAAAAAAAAAAACAAATGATGCTTGTATTGAATTATTTCATTTTGGCACTTACGGGTAATATAATAAGTTCTAAATTTCAATAATTTTATTAGCCTAGAAAAATATTTATAAGCTTTTGGTAAGTTTAGCTCAGGGAGAGATTTTTTATCTTAAAATCTTTAGCTCTTAAACAAAATTTAAGAGCTTAATTTTGATTCCCAAAACCAACAAAGTGCTAAAAAAAAAGAAGATTAAATTAAAAAAACAAATGTTTGGCTCTTATTTAATAATTCAATTTTTTTTTTCATTTGGATCTTTGTATGCATAAGCGCCCATTCTCTGGGTGGTTCAAATATATTGCCACCAAAATTCAATTAAAAATTGAACTTAAAAAATAATTCCATACAATTTATACAAAGATAATAAAATTAACTGAAAAACAGAAACGATTCACTTCCGTTCACGTAGATCTCTTCACCTAGATATGGTTTCTTGATTTGAAATATATTGCAATGTCTCCTCCGTCCTCCAGTTTAAAAGAAGTTTTGTTTCGTTGTTCTTGAAACGTAATCAGTTTTTTCAGCAATGTTACAACTTTTTCATATATTCGTTTATTTTATTCGGCGCCGGCGTACTTGTTCTACTCTATTGTTGTGTTCAATTCAATTTTGCATAAATTATGATGAATAGAGAATAATAATAGCCCGAGTCAATTACATTTTCATAAATTTTTTGTTGCCTATTTTTCGAAAATTTTTATGGCAAACAACAACAATTTCCATGTTAATAGGCAATATGCATTTATGCAAAGTACATAATTTTTGTAAACAAAAAAATTACAAGATACGATATTATAAAAAAATTGGCATTGTACAAAACTAGTGAAGTTTAATATGTTGTTATTGTGGTTGTAGCAATTCGAAAATCATTTTGGTTTTGTGTCAAACTTAATGGTTATAACAGAAATTTTTTTTGTACAATTTTTTGTTAACAAAATTAAAAAACACAACTCCTCCTACATTTGATAAAACGACAAACAAGCCTGTTTAAATTCAAGACGTATCATACCTACGAGTTGAATTACAAGTTAAAATTTTTCAGGCCACGTTTGCAGTGGCGGATTTAGGGTTGCTGCCGCCCTAGTCCCCGTTTGATGGGCCGCCCTTTGTAATTAACTATATTATATTAATTTTGATTCAATATTATTATATTGAAATACAATTATTGAACATTACAAATAAATATTTAATAAACTCACAAGAAGTAAATAACAAATTTTTTTTGAAATTTATAATTATTACTCAATTTGTACATCTATTCTTCCTGGCTTTCGTCCCTTTATAAGTAGGAAAAACATCTGTATGCTGAACAATTCATAGCCGGAATACTGAAAAAATACGTAGAGCAATGTCTACATTCGGATAAAGATCTGGAAGATTCCGAGAATTTTTCGGAAAATTGGATGTGGAATAAATGGGATTATTTTGAATAAAATAATTATTTTTATAAACAAACAAATCTTTTCAATTTCAAATAAATACCAAATGTTGATTCATACATTTTAATCCATCGTATTCATACATGTTAATCAACCATATACAAAAAGTAAAAAAGGATTTAGTAACAGTATGCTCAAAACATTTTTAAAAGAAGCTTATCATTTTGATTATTTCTTTTTCATAACATTATTCGATAAAAACTATAATTATCTTATCAAAAAATTAATATTGCACCCACCAATTGAAAAGTAAATAAAAAATTGAATATTCTTCTTAAAAAATTTTCTATAAATTCATAAAAAATAATCAGAACAAATTTTTAAAATGAATTGTCGTCACATTTTTTCGGCTCTAAAATTTTGGCTTTCCGAAAATTTGGCCGCCTACCAATTCGTGCCGGCCTAGGCCCAGGCCTCACGGGACTATGGGTACACGTTTGTATTATGAGATAAGAACAAAGATTCAATAGCATTTTGGAAAGATTTTTACGTCAAAAAATCTTCATTTGTAAAATAACAGGTCAAATAGTATCGTTTCAAAACTAAAAATCGTATATAAATTAATATAAAACCTTGTTCGCACTTCAATATTTTTCCGGATATTTCGATTTTTTCGGAAACTTTGTGGATATTATCATACAAATTTTCAGTTATTTTTTCACTTAGCTAGTTCCTTTTAGCTACTTTTTGATAGAATTGGTACTGTTGGCATCAAGGATGTTGTATATATGGATGAAGAAATTCCTTTCTTTATACTATAAACGTTGACGTAATTCACATATTTTTTTTTGCACCAAAATGTCATGACAAAAAAAAAAAACTTGGACAATGCCGTTGAGTTGGCGAGCATATTAGTTTATTGGAGCAATCTGTGCAATAGCGACTTAAACAACCGGATAAAATCAACTCAAATTTAAAATAGGAATTCACAAATTGCTTCCAGTTTAGACGAAAAATAATATTTCATAAATTAAAAAACCCGTTCAAAGTAAAAAAATAATTAAAAATCTACCTAATTTTTTATTAAATCCTTTATATTAACTTCACTTCGTTTCCACAAATTTAGAAAGTCAAAATTGACCCACTTCCCGGTATCCAATCGAGCTGAAATTTTGCTCATCGCTTTGTCGTCGATGACAATAGACTTTGGCATCAACACATTCACCTTTATGTTCATTTCACCACCGGGTCCGTAAACTTAGAAAGTCAAAATTGGCCCACTTCCCGGTATCCAATCGAGCTGAAATTAAGCACACCGCTTTTTCCTTGATGACAATTCACTTTGGCATCGACACATTCACAATCATACACCTTTATCAATTAAATTCTTTATATCAACTTTACGGCCGTTTCCACAAAGTCAAAATTGACACACTTCCCGGTATCCAATCGAGCTGAAATTTTGCACATCGTTTTGTCGTCGATGACAATACACTTTGGCATCGACACATCCACACACACATATATATATATATGAACTTCAGCTGGGGTTCCCAGATTTGTCCGCAGTAAAAGGCGGACATCCAAACAAAAAAAAAATATATAAAATATATATATACGTACACGCCAAAACGATCAAGATTTTCAAATTTTGGACCCGACACCCGACCCTTTTCCAATTTAAATAAAACTTTCAGGGTTTTTTAAGTTTACGAAAAAAAATAGACCCATCCTTTTTTTAGATCAATTCGAGTGTAATCTTCAGTGTAAGGGCGGGTTGAAAAATCCACTTTTTAGCATTTTTCATAAAAACCCATAATATTTAAAATTCATAACTTTTGATAGTAAAAACCGATTTGGACGCTTGGAGATGCAAATAAAAGGTATTGAATTTGACTGCAAAAAATAACATTATATGTTTTGAGATTTTGAAAAAGTGTGGGAGAGAAAAAAAAATTTAAATTATTTGAAAATAGTAGATTACAACACATGTTAAGAAAATTTTTTATTACAACGAGTTGTGTATATACCCAAAAACACATGCACAAAAGTCATACTTATATCACGAGACCGTAGGTCGAGTGATATAATATTGACGAGTGTGCATGTATTTTTGTGTATATACACAACGAGCTGTATAACAAATTTTATTAACATGTTTTGTATACTGCTTTAATGTGCATGTGAGAGGGAGTTGCGACCAATACAAAAGTTCAAAATGAAATAAGGAAATAAAATTTAATTAATACGAAAGTGTGTAGATAAAATTTTCTTAAATAAATTCATTTCTCGAAATGATTTCAAACCGGATGATTTAAGATCAGCTATTTCCTAAAATATTAAAAAAAAAATTAGTAATTTTTGCAAAAATAAAATTATTCATTTTCTTTTTTGCAAAAAAAAAAATTGAATAATTTTTTTTTGGAAAAATTACTAACTTTTTTTTTGTTATTTTAGGAATTAGCTCAGTGTTTCTCAACCTTAGGGTCGCGACCCTAATTTGGGTCGCGAAAGATTTTCAATGGGTCGTTTTAATGGAAAAATTCTATTACAAATGCTACATATATTTTTTCAAAAATAATAAAATGTTTTGATTATGTAAGAAGAATTAATCTATACATCTATTTTCTAACAGATTGCTCTGTTTTTAGATTGATAATAATAAAATAGCTTTTAAAATTTATTCGCTTTAAACAAATCGAACGAAAAAAAATTAATTATCAAATGAATGTGTCAACAACATATTATAAGTTGTTAAAATAAAAATAAATAAAACATTTTAAAGGTGTCTTTCTAGAAGTACTTAGCTTGTCATTAAATTTTTCAGATTTCGTCGCGTTATTTTTCAGATTGAGGGTCGCGTTATTTTGTATTCATATTTTATAGGTCGCAAAAGTAGAAAGGTTGAGAAACGCTGAATTAGCTGATCTTCTTAAATTTTATTTAATTTTATTTTTAATTATTAAAAAAAATAATAATTTTATTTTTTTTTTTTTTATAATTAAAAATAAAATTAAATAATTAAAATTATAATAATTATATTTTACATTTACAATACATTTTACTTTATCTCCTTATTGCTGCCATTTTCCTCGTTTGTTGATAAAAGATAAAAAAAATTCTTACTTGTAAACTACGATCTTAATTTAGCCTTCTGAATAAAATGATTCTACTAAAATATTTAAAAAAATGTAATTTTATTCTCTTTTTCAAAGTAATATAAATGATAAATTATAAAAATTTAATTGATTTTAAAATAATAATAAAAAAAATTACTCTTCGATTTAATTTAGTTTACTTCTTTTTCTTTAAATTATAATTTACTTCCTTTCTTCTCAAATACTCAAATAATAATGACAATATTTCTCAACGTTCCAATTTCAAAAATAAAAACAAAAATCAAATTCAATAAATTATACATGTCATTATGACGATGACATACTTGACATTTCACAATTGACAGCAAACTTTATAACGCCAGACAATAAGTTTTTTCAATACTTTCAAGGTTACCATTGTTCTATTTTTATTCATTTTTTTTTTTTGAATAAAATAAGTGCAATTTTCGAAGTGTGGTTTAAATTTTTGTACTAAAATCTAACCACACTCGGTTAAAAATTTAGTAGTAGAGGTTCGACGATCCTTTCAAAATAGTAGATTGAAACACATGTTAAGAAAATTCATCGACTGATCGACTGGCCGTTTTTTAGAAAAAAAAAAAAAATAGCCGCGTATTTTTTTATTGGTTGTTTTTTGTTTTTTTTTTTTGCTTGCTCGGAGGGAAAATATAGATTAGCTCAAAGGGAAAATATAGATTTTTAGCATTATAAACTAAACTTTATTTTGATATTGATTGAGAGGTATACATTTGCAATTTTTTTTTTTTTGGTATTTGTCTGTGTTGAAATATTGTGAGTGTGAGTGATATTATTTTTGTTTATAGTATTACGCAGTTCAAAATTAAGTAAGTAAATACAATTTACTTAATAGAGAAATGTAAATAACATTTACTTAAGTGAATAATTGATGTGTATTGATGCATGTAATAGATCATTTACCGAGCTAAATTTGCGATTGTAAATACAACTTACCGAACACATGCACATTAAAATAATTTGTTGCATATTTTATTAATGACGATATTAATTTTCAATAGAAATAACTCAATTTTTCATGCTAATAAACTGAAGGGGACATATTAAAAAATCATGTCTCGAAATACATTTTGATGTTATAATGTTATAAGACTCTCTAAGCTTTAAAAATAAAATAATTCCACACGTATTCAAAATCTCAAAACTTGAAAATGTTGAACGTTTATTATAATTTTTATAATCAAAGAAGTTTTTATGAATCTAGTAACATTTATTTATTTGTCAGATTAACTTGAATATTTTTTTTAATTTAATCAACACAACTTTTCAATTTGCTGTTCAGAATAGTTCATTTTTAATATTTCGTAAAACTTAATTTTGCTTATCAAAAATAAAAACTGAATTACATTACAAATTGATTTCTTTTATTTAATAAATCCAAAAGAAAATAATGTTATTTTTTGCAGTCAAAGAATACCCAAATTTTTTCAGTTTTATTTTATTTGAAAAGCTTAATTCAATACCTTTTAGTTGTATCTCTAATACCTTGTTCGCACTTCAACATTTATCCGGATAAATAATTGGACATTTCAACTTTCTGAAACTACCGTTCGCACTTGAGAAGTGGAAAAAATTTTACAATTCTAGAAAAAACATAAATAAAAAAAGCAAACAACTTTTTGTTACTTTAAAAAAAAAAATTTTAATTTTTTTTTAAATTTAAGTAGGTAGATCAAAGAAATTATAAATCAAGAATGGCCTTTGAATTTTTCGTCCCTTTCTTTTTTCATATATATTTCTTTAAAGAAAGAGAAAAAGCTAGGGGGTCAAGGTTTTGTTTGCAATTAGTGTATCCAAATTACTCGAGTTTTTTTAATACTCGGTTATTCGAGTATTGTACCAAAAATTGAACGAGTACTCGGTTACTCGGTTAAGTTACTCGAAACTAAATTAAGATAAAAAATAAAAAATAAAATTTGAGTTTATGGTTTAATCTTCTTATTATAGTTTTTTTTTTTATATTAAAGTAACCTAATCACTAGGTGGGATACCCCTCATATTTAAAGAAGTATGGATTTGGTAATGGAAACGAAGTTTAGACGGGATTTAAAAGTGGGACAGTAATCATGTACACTTTTCTTAAGCGGCGCAAATCGTAAGTCAAACGTGCGCCAGCTGTCGGGAACAATTTTGATGGGAGAGCATTCCACATTCTCGAGCTGCGAACTGAAAACGAATTTCCGAAGCTCGTTCTAGCACATCTGTTTAATATTATTAATAAACATTGTTAAATTGCATATTACAATAATTAAATGATAAAAATAAAATAATAAATATGTAAGTACTAACAGAACAATACTGCAACTGCAATACTACTAAAACAGTTAATTCATTTTAATTTAATACCGTGTTAATTACCGTGTTTTAATTTAATACCGTGTATACGGATTATTTATTTTGGAAATAACATATAAGGAAAATTAGTAAATTTAATGTTTCCGGGCTCGTTCGATTTCGGATTTTAGTTTTCATCGTACCAGCTACAAAAAAACTCGCTTGGACGCAGTAGGTCAATTTCATAATTAATAGTAGTTGTACAACCTTTCTAGTTGTACGGAACGTATGCCTCTATTGTATTCTAGAAGCTTCAATTCTTTGTCCAAGCTCAAATTTCAGTGTTTTCGTGTGTTTTTGGTGTCGTAAAGGGCGAAATACATTTTTGCACGGAAATCCGTGTACCAAAATTCCAATGTTTATTATAGGAAATGTTAAATGTTTGTTTATTTTACTTAAAAGATAACTAAAAACTAACTACTCGGTTACTCGATGAAATTAACCGGTTAACCGAGTAATACGAAAATACTCAAAATCGACGAGTACTCGGTTACTCGATTATCGGGGTTGGACACACTATTTGCAATGATGTTCCAAAAAAAAAATAAACATCAAATTTTCGAGTAAAAATGAATACAATAGTTTAACATTTGTGAAAATAATAATTTTTTTTCTTGATGTGAATAATAAATATTCATAATTGCAATTTTATTTTCATTAATCATAGAGGAGAGTATGTTTTTACTTATTTTATTTTAATGAAAATGAACTATATAAACAAAAATAACATTATAAAATACCATACGTTCTTGAAAAATAATTCTCAAATTTCAATCTGAAAATAGAACAAAAAATGTTAGTTCTACCGTTATTACAAAGTCAAATTTTAAAAGTTCAAGTGACAAAATTAACTATTGTCCTGTAAATTTTATTAACTTGTTATGTTGTTGTCGGCTTACTTTAGATGAATGTTTAATGTTTTCTGTTATTTCATTCCCGAAATCAAATAATTTTATGGTAAATATTGTTCAATTATTAATTTTATCAAATAATATCGCAACTAAATCATGATCGAAGTTATCGAAAATAGTATTACCAATATTTCTCATGATAATATTTATGAATTTGAAATAAAAGTTTTTGCTACTCAATTTATTATTTTTTGAATGTTTATCTTTTTCGAGAATTATTTTAAATTAATTCATTAAAATATTCCTACCAAGCTTTATAGAATTATTAATTCATTTCAAAATATTGTTTTGATGAGTTTAAATATATTGAATTTAAAAAAAAAACAAAATCTATTTTTTTCTTTATTGTTTTTTATTACGGTATAATAAAAAAGTAATAATAACATATTACTTTTTTATTTGGTTCACATTTTCTTTAGTTGGTTTACATTTTTTATGCCATCGGAGATTAAACTGGGAACATCATTGCAAACAAAAACTGGGGTCATTTTTTTTCATAAGGCCATTCTTGACTTATAATTTCTTTGAGGTAGATAGATATATTTACATTTGTTAAGCTCACAGCAATAAAAATGCGATATTTCAACAATAATATTTTAATCCTTTTATTTTTTTTTTTATTATGAAAAAATAATTTTAAAATTAAATTTCACTTTTTTTTGTTGGTTTTCATTTTTTTGACATTTTGACACAAAATAAACGGTGCCAACCGTACCAAAACTATAAAAAAGTAGCTAAGTGGAAAAAAGAACTGGAAATTAAAATATCCGGAAAAAAATTTTGTATGATAATATCCACAAAGTTTCCGGAAAAATCGTAATATCCGGAAAAATATTGAAGTGCGAACAAGGTCCAAATCGTTTCTTTCTATCAAAAGTTATGAATTTTTAAAATTATTGGTTTTTATGAAAAATACTAAAAGAGCCTTGCTCGTACGCCTTACTTTAAAATGGTTCATTAAACTTTTTTACATTTTTCTTGAGTTTTATTCTCATTGAAATTAAAAGAATCTTGTTTCAACTTTTTTGGAAAAGTCTACTTTTTCAACTTTTTTTGAAGCATCGCAGAAATACGGGCTGACAAAGGCGAAAATTTCTGGGATCCTTCAGAAAAAAATTTGAAAATATACTTTTGGAAAATAAATTATAGAAATATATAAAAATTTTGAATGAAAAATTTCAAAATAAGGAGTTGGAATATTAATGAAACAGAGCTCATTTAAATAATAATGTAGAGAAACAGAATTGAATTATCAATATCACATTGTTTCAAATTATCTTCTCAGTCAGTTACTTAATATCAAATTTAACTTACAAAAAATTATATCCGACATTACTCATTGTTTTGTTTATTTTTGTGTAGTTTTTTTTTTTTTAAATGTTTTAACTTAGCTTAGGAGGAAAAATAGAGGATAATAACGGAAAAGGAGGACAAAATGCGAAATTATGAAAAAAAAGGAGGACACTTTTTTTTATTATCAAAAAGGAGGACTTTCCCCAAAAAGGAGGACGTCTGCGAACCCTAACTTCAGCCCACTTTCCTCAAACTTACAAAGTTAAAAATGACCTACTTCCCGGTATCCAATCGAGCTGAAATTTACTTTGGCATCACACACACACACACCTTTATATAAACTTCACCACCTGGTCTGCAAACTTAGTAAGTCAAAATAGACCCAATTTCCGGTATCCAATCGAGCTAAAATTTTGCACATCACTTTGACACGCATCCCAGACTCACACACACACACACACACCCCTTTATCTGAACTTCATATTAATTGCCTCGCATATAAAAGATTTATATCAAAAACTTTGTTTTTATGGGTTGTGTTTTTTTCGAATTAAATTTTCTGGTTTGAAAATTTTTCATTCGGCGAGTTGAACTTTTATTCAAACTAAAGTTCTTCAGATCTTAGCGTCGGCTAGCTCGCTTCAGATTTCTAATCACTTCTAATATTTTTAAATATTTGACATAAAAAAAAAGGCACCAAAATGTCAGTCAAGAAAATATACAGAGTAATTAGCTTAATTTTTTTAAATCAAATGTTAGTCAGAGAAATCGGATTAGGTTAGGTGTAAAATTATTTTTATTTCAAAATAAAGTCAATGGATTCCAAAAATTTCGCTAGCCGTAAGTGAAGTTTACGTGTTCAAACTCGATTTGGCTGAAACTTGTTGAGGGGGTAAAGGCACCATAAACTCCAAATCCAAAAATGGTTTCGGGTTTCAAAGATATGGCCCTCATAATGTATAAAAATTATTAAATTAGAAAGCTGTTACGCTGAATGGGGGGACAGCTGTCGCCTCGCTCAAACCCCTAGGGGTTTTTTTGCTTCCGATTTTGCAAAAAAAAGGGCAAATCGAAACTATTTTTTTACCTCAAAGGTGTGTGGAAACAAAAAATCTAAAATAGTGAAAAAATATATTGTGATATTTTATAAAATACCTGTACTGTTAATGTATTGGTCTCACTACATATGTAAGAGAGATACTTCCTTATAGAGCTGGATTTACTGTTCCTTTAGTATTTATTCGTAGGTTGGCACCGTTTATTTTGTGTCAAAATGTCAAAAAAATGAAAACCACTAAAAAAAGTGAAATTTAATTTTAAAATTATTTTTGAAAATTCATAATAAAATTTGTTTTTTAAAGAAACAGAAAGTTGTGTGCTTTTTTTATTTATTTTGTTGTTTTTTTACGTCTGTGTTATTTGTTAATTGTGTGCAAATTTTTCGACCAATTAAATCAGACAATTATATTTTAAAAAAAGAAATTTATTTAACATTTGTTTTTTACAATAAATTTGACGTTTCGATGTTTGTTTTACATCCTCATCAGAAATTGTTGGTGTTTTTTATTTATTTATTCTGTAAAATTCAATTAAAACTTGATCACATATTTTTTATAATATCTAAATTTGATTGTTATGTGTTTCTTCAAAAAAAATTTTTTTAATTTACTTATTAAACTAAATCTAATGCAATACAATTTTTTATTTTTACTTGTTATCAACAAATTAATAAAGTTTATATGAAATTAATTTAATTTTTTTGTGTTATTATTATTACTAAACAAAAATTTTTTTGGTTTTATTATTATCAAACGAAAACCTAATAACATACCTCAACATTTTTATCTTCGTGGAATATCCGAAAATTCTACTATATTTTATTAAAAATTTTTTGGTAGAATTTCTTCATCATTAATTAAAAATGATACATAAAACAGCAGTAAGAAGCAAAAAGTCACTATTAAGAAACTGCTTCAAAAAACAAATTTGAAAATAAAATAAAAGTTAACACATGACATTACAAAAGATGTTTTTTTATTATTATTGCATCTTTTGATGCTTAATGTTTGAAGACACTTTTTTAATTAACCAAAAAGCAAAAAATCTTTTTCATTTCCCTCAATTTTTTTATATAAACTATTTTTGGCAGGTATAAAACATTTTTTTAATTGAAATAAAAAAAAAAAAAAACGAAAAAACGAAAAAATTATAAATTTTATCAATAATTAAAATTACTCTACTAAAACAATTTGCAAAGCAAATCTTCAATAATATCAGGTCATTGACATCAAAAAATTTTTATGAATTTTTATGAATTTTATTAAATTATAATTATGTTCAAATTTTTCTTTAGGTAATAAAGTTTATTATTATAATAAATCTATCGATTCAGTATCAAAAAACAAAAAAATAAATAAAAGAAATTGAAATTGAAAATTAACAAGGAAGAAAAATTTTTTTTTAATTAAAACTGTGTTATATATATTGTTCAGTTTTTCTGTGTCAATTTGTGCTTGATAGTATTGTTACAACTTTTTATATGTAACATTTCTGAAATGCTTCTTTTGTAATAATTTTTTTCACTGTCCAGAATTATTGGAAAGTCAAAATCAAAATTATGGTCATGTTCCATTCTGTGGTTTGTAATTACACTATGACGTTCAACAGGTAGCTTAATGTTGTTTTTATGTTCCTTAATTCTAGTCGCAAATGATCTTTTTGTTTGTCCCAAATAACACGAATTACAGTCCTTACAATTAATTTTATATACTACATTATGTTTGTTATTATTGCATATTTTATCTTTGCCTTTATTAACATATTGCAAATTATTTTATTTATTTATTTCAAATGCTTAATACAAGCGAATACAACTTAATGATAATAAAATTAAATTAAATATATGTACAATCAGTTTGATAAGGGATGTAAGAATATATACAAAGCAGCAGTATTTACTATTAAATATTGTATCACTTAGTTCAAATTAATTAAAAAATTATGATAAAATTTACTTTTAAAAGAAGGACTTTCGAAAACGTATAACTGAAGAAGGAAATGGTATCGGTTATAAATTTTGAATAGGGAGTTAAGTGGGCTATATTGACCATAATTGGTTCTGGAAAATTGAATACTAATGACATCAAAATTTCTAAGAGTTCTTGAGGGCACATTGAAAAATAGATTAGACATTAAACAGCTACTTGTCGTTTTTCCTTCGATGACTTGATGGACAAATAAGCTCTTCTATTCTCCAGACTTGGGAGATTTAGAAGTTGAAGTCTGTCAGTGTATGGAGGTAAATTTAAATTATCCTGCCAAAAAATCCTGCCTCCTTAAAGCGAAACGAAGGAAATTTTTTTGAACCGATTAGAGATCTAGAGATATGAGCTGCGTAGAATGGATTCCAGACTTGGCAAGAATATTCCAAAGTGGGTCGAACAAAAGAAGAATATAAAAGTTTCATAACATATGGGGCATTGAATTGTTTAGATTGCCTCTTGATAAAACCAAGAACACGCAGAGCCTTACTTGTAACAAAATCGATATGTTTAACAAAATTCAACTTTTCATCCAACAAAACTCCAACATCAGTGGTCTCTACTTCTCTTGTTAAAGAAGAGGATCCAACACTGTATTGAAAATCAAAAATGTTTTTCTTTTTAAAGAATGACATTGAGTGACACTTATTAACGTTCAATTGAAGATTATTTGAGGTACACCAATTGCAAAATGATTCGATATCATTTTGCAAGTCAATGCAATCGGAATAACTAGTTATGGACTTGAAAATTTTTGCGTCATCTGCGTAAATAAGAACTTCAGGTGAATTTAATATATTTTGAAGATCATTTATAAATAAAATAAAGAAAATAGGACCAAGATGACTACCTTGTGGGACACCACAATTCAACAAAAACGGTGCGGATAAGAAGTTATTAAAAGAAACCTGATAATAACGATTAGATAAGTAATCATAAATCCAATTAACAAAAGCTGAATGAAAACCCATTTTGTCCAATTTACAAATTAGGGTTTTGTGGCATAATTTGTCAAAGGCTTTCGAAAAATCTGTGAAAATACAGTCGACATAATTTCCGGAAAGAAATTTACTATTACAAAAAGACGTAAAGTCTAAAAGGTTAGTGGTAGTTGACTTCCCACGAACGAAACGATGTTGTCTATCAAAAAAAATAGGCTTGATGAAAAATTATAGGTTGTCAGAAATAATTGACTCAAATAGTTTAGGCAAGGAAGATAGTCGGGCGATGGGCCTATAATTCTGAATATGTGCTTTATTGGATTTTTTATGAAGTGGAATAATATAGGATATTTACCAAATATTAGGGAAGCAACATGAAGAAATAGACATATTAAATAGAATATAAAGTGGTTCAATTAATTTATCCATACATTCCATCAAGAAAACGGTAGGAATACCATCTGGTCCTACTGTGTTTGATTTTTTTAATTTCTGAATATGTTTGGAGATTTCATTTTTAGATATATATGAATTAAAATTTGAAAGAAAAGAATATGAGAAGAAAAGAATATAACTTGAGGCGAACGCGAAGTAGGGACGGCCTCAAAAGAAGATTTGAAGAAATCAGCGAAGAGATTAGCAATAATATAGTTATTGTCACTACTGACATCATTGTAATGGAGAGTTGTTGGATATGAAGAAGAACCTTTTTTTAAGTTAACAAAGTTCCAGAATTGTTTTGGATCTAACATGAGATTATTTTCCAGATTTAACAAATAGTTAGAATGGCAGTTAATAGAAAGCCTTCGAAAATCCTCCTTTATACACAAATATTGACCAAGTGTACATTCACTCCTATCACTACAATATGCTTTCCATAACATATTACGCTTGTTTCTGAGAGATCTCAACTCATCAGTATACCACGGCGGAGAGAAATTACGAATGCGATTAGATTTGAATGGTACTCAATAAACAATTTGAAAATAATAGAGTAGAATTCTTTAGTAGCCTGTTCCATGTTTTCATAGTGTAAAAAACTCCAATCTAAAAGACTGAGAGAGTTATTCATTCCCACATAATCGGCTTTACTGAAATTAAAGGAATAATTGTTTTCCAGCATTAATTCATTCAAAGAATGATCAATATCTAGGCTAATAAGAAGAGAAGGATGGTGGTTTTCCTCCGGCAGCAATGAATCTGCACAATGAGTAATTAAAATAGAAGACAAATTTATAGAAAAAACGAGATCTAATTGTTTACCATTCACATTTTTAATTGTAGAATTTTGTTCAAAATTGAGTGACAACAAATGATCAGTTAAGATGGATACAACTGAACATGAAGAAGTAGGATAAAAACTGTCACATTCACGATCAACGAGCCAAGCAGTCGCAGAGAAGTTGAAATCTCCCAAAAACAATACTCTATGTGAGTTAATCAAGCTAAGGTGTAAATTTTTCCTAGCATCACCTGTTTTAGGTGGTAAATAAACAGATAAAATATACAAACAAAAATTGTAAAGCTTAACCTTAACACATAAAATTTCTAAATCATCAGCAGGAATCAAAATTCTCTCAGAATCAAAGCAGCCTTTCACAGCTACTGCAATTCCACCACCAACTGTAGTTGCATCACTACCCTGATGACGATCGCGTCTGAATAGATTATATGACGGAGAAACCATTTCCGAGTCAGTAAAATCGTTATTTAACCAAGTTTCCGTCAATTGAATTTTATGAACTAACTAGCTGTACCCGCACACACGTTGTTGTGGAACACACGTTTTAAGTGAAATTTTTGTTGTCAGATTGATGAACAATTATAAGAGCTAGTTATTTTATAAATTTTGGAAAATATCTAAGAATTAATATTTATCATTTCTACTTATTCAACACTTAAATTGTATGAAATCGAATGATATCCTTCCCTTAAACAGGTTTCCAAACCAAACCAAATTTGTGTTTTTATCCATTTCCTCTTTTTATGAATCAAATTTGAATGAAATCGGAAGAACTTTTAAAGTCCGCCCCCAGTTGAGGTCCCTGGGTAGGAGGTCAACAAATTTTTTGTTACGAAATTGTGTGTAATCAGTTCTTCTTTTTACATATCAAATTGGAATGAAATCGGACGAAGTTTTGAGGCCGCCCCCGGGGAAGTCTCTGGGTACGAGGTCAACAAATTTTTTGTTACTAAATTTGTGTGTAATCAGTTCCTCTTCTTACGTACCAAATTTGAATCAAATCGGACGAACTTTTGAAGTCCGCCCCGAGGGGAGGTCTATGGGTAGGAGGTCCCTGCGTAGGAGGTCAGCAAATTTTTGTTACAGAATTTGTTTGTAATCAGTTCTTCTTTTTACATACCAAATTTCAATGAAATCGGACGAACTTTTAAAATCCGCCCCAATGGGAAGTCCCTGGGTAGGAGGTTGCTGGGTAGGAGGTCAAAAAATTTTTTGTTACGGAATTTGTGTGTAATCACTTCCTCTTTTTACGTAAAAAATTTTAATGAAATCGGACGAACTTTTGAAGTCTTTGGGTAGGAGGTCCCTGGGTAGGAGGTCAACAAATTTTTTGTTACGAAGTTTGTGTGTAATCAGCTCCTCTTTTTACATACCAAATTTGAATGAAATCTGACGAACTTTTGAAAACATCCCCCGGTCTTTGGGTAGGAGGTCAGCAAATTTTTGTTACAGAATTTGTTTGTAATCAGTTCGGACGAACTTTTAAAATCCGCCCCAATGGGAAGTCCCTGGGTAGGAGGTTCCTGGGTAGGAGGTCAACAAATTTTTTGTTACGGAGTTTGTGTGTAATCACTTTCTCGTTTTACGTAAAAAATTTGAATGAAATCGGACGAACTTTTCAAGTCCGCCCCCGGGGGAGGTCCCTGGGGTATGGAAAATAGATAGTAGCCGATTCTCAGACCTACTGAATACGCATATAAAATTTGGTAAAAATCGGTAAAGCCGTTTCGGAGGAGTACGGTAACTAACATTGTGACAGGGAAATTTTATATATTAGATATAGCGTTTTGTTGTTTGAAGAATTGTGAAAAAGATTTTGACATATAGTGTCATGAAAAGGTAAAGTGACAATTTTTGGAATGTTACAATTATTGCTATTAGTATTATTACTTAGGTTAGGAATGTTGTTAATATTAACAGGCAAATTGTTATTAACAACATTTTGTTTATTTTTTAAATGTTGTTGTCTAATATAAATAAATTTTTTTATGAAATTGTCAGGGTAAAAATTTGCACGTAAAATTCTTTCGAAGATATTTAAGTTGTCAAAGTGGAACCTTTTATTTGACAGCATTATTGCCTTATCAACTAAATTATAGATTATTGCTTTCTTTTGAGTATTTGGATGGTTAGAATTGAAATGTAACAAGCGTCCCGAATATGTTGGCTTTCTATACCAATTAGTCTCTAATTTATTATGATTCTTGATTATTGAAACGTCTAGAAAATGAATTTTATTATTTTCTTCAGTTTCATGTGTAAATTTTATTTTTGGGTGAAAGGAACTGAAAGTATCTAAGATGTTTTTGACTTTGCATTCTGGTACAATACAGAAAATGTCATCAACATATCTATTGTATATTAGTGGTTTTAAACTCGAATTATTAATAGAAAATTTTTCTAGATCACGCATTACCAATTCGGCAAAAATGGGACAAAGGGGTGAGCCCATAGGTGATCCATCTGTTTGATGATAATATTTGTCATTAAATTGGAAGTAAGTAGAATTTAATATAATGTTTATAGCTGTTCGCTTTTCATTCCATGGAATTTTGCAATGTTCTGCTATAAGGTTCCATCTAGTTTCGATACTACTTATAACTAATGAATTGGGTATACTAGTGAATAAGGACGTGACATCTAAAGAAATCATAACATGGTCATCAGGAATATAAACATTGTTTATTGTTTTTACAAATTCAAAACTGTTTTTGACTGAAAAAATTTTTTTTTTCGACATTTAATTAATATTTTTTGTAAAAAACTTGCAAGGATATGGGTTGGGCTACCTATAATTAGTCGGTATGGTATGTTTTCCTTGTGATTTATGGTTTTTAGTCTTATATTGTCACGGTCATCTTTAGGAAATTTTGGAAGGCACGATTCAATATTTTTGATAAATTCAATTTTTTCGTGTAATTTTAATTTTTGTTAGGGAGATTGAATTTATTACCTAGAGAAACAACATCTACCACCTCAATCGGAACGTCATTATTTGTCAAATTTACAAACCATGAATCACGAATTTATATTTATATTTCGAAGTAAACAGTAAATTATACTTTTTATTTTTCTTGTCAACCTCCGTTTTGTAGAACCTCTCCAAGGATGTCCTCTGACTAGCATAAAACACCTCTAAAAGGTGACTATGCAAAATTCTACTAAATTCTAACTCAAAATCGTTTAATTGAGAAGCCAACTCTTTCAATTGAAAGTGGAAGTCCTTGATTTCAAAATTTAATAAATTTATTTTTAAAGCTTCAAGTTTATTATTAATGCGTGATTTACACAATGGCTAAATTTGTAATCTTTTAATTTTTTCTAGTCAAACTAGAACGAGAAAGCGATAAATAAACAACAACAACAAACATGTGAAAGAAGTAGACAGAAATTTAATAATTTTTTTCCTTTTATAGCACAAAACATAAACAAATTTTATAGCAAATTTACGTGCGGGTTACACTTGCTGAAAAAAAAATCATGATTATGATTTTTTTTAATGTAGTGTGAAATTTTTATGAGTCAAAAATCATACTGGCTTGGACTTCATGTTCCAGAGGCATTCGTGCTCCCTGTATAAATTTATAAATTTTAATATTTCTTCCTTATAAAATATTTTTTCTATTTTCTCTCTTTTTACTAAGTTCTTAGTTTTTATAAACTTCACCTTTTTCAATAAAATATCATGTTTTTTAAAGTAAGTTATTTTATTTATTTCACATAGATTTTTAACAATTTCAAGATTCAAATTCAAATCCCGTAATAACAAACGGCACCTGACATTTGTCCGCGGGACATTTGTCCGCGATGAAATTTGTATGGAAAACTTCGCGGACAAATGTCATTTTACAAAATGACATTTGTCCGCGATTGTAAAATGACATTTGTTCGCCGCGGACAAATGTCTCAAAATGCGCGGACAAATGACATTTTGCAAAATGACATTTGTCCGCGACGGACAAAAGTCATCTCGAATCGCGGACAAATGTCACTTTGATGTCCGCGATACAAAAAAAAATCGCGCACAAATGTCCCGCGGACAAATGTCCAACCCCCATAACAAACCGCTTTTATTATTGTTGTTTGCGCTTTCAAGAGCTTAATTTTTTCTTTGGCAGCCAAAAATTTTCTTTTGACAGAAAAAAATCAATACTGATTTTTTTTAAACATGATTTTTCATCATGATTATTTCTTGATTTTTTTTCACACAAAATTTCGCACATACATTCAAAAAAAATCATGATTTTTTTTCAGCAAGTGTAACCCCCAGGTTAGAAATACAATAATAATTTTTCAGAAACTATAAAATTCAAATTATAACATAAATTTTTTTTACGCGCCTAGTAAAAAAAAGACGTAAACTATAAAAAAAGATGAACTAGTTCATCTTTTTTTTTTTGCTATAAAAAAAGATTACAAAAAAAGACACAAAAAAAAAAAAGATTACGCTGTTTGTACTGCTTTAACACATTAGTTTTTGTATCTTCTGTCCTGTTTTGTTTTGGGATCTTTTTTTTTGCCATTTTTAGCCATTGTGTAAATCAAGCTTAAGTTTTCGTTTAATTTTGTTATCCTTTAAAACAATGTGTTTGAATAATGTTTGAATATTATTTATATGTTTTGGTATTAGATCAGCTTTCCGGCATTGTATTAGAAAATCTATGTGAATTGAAATTTTTTTGTATTTTTTTGCATATTTAATCCAACGTTTCAATGTATGGCTTATATTAGCGTTGTACATATTTTTGATAAAATCTAGAATAGTAAATTTTTTTCGACTTCTCAAGTGCGAACGGTAGTTTCAGAAAGTGGAAATTGCCACTTATTTATCAGAATAAAAGTTGAAGTGCGAACAAGGTATAATATTTTAAATTTTAATATTTTGTTGTTTGGTATTGTACTATTAACTAATAACCCGCCGTATAAAAAAAGGCATATGATTTTAGCAGATTCAACAAATTAAATGTCAAATTTTAATTGTTGTAGTATTTTGCAGAAATTATGCTTAGCATTTTACAGAAAAGGAAATTTCTGTACGTCTGGGTATCCTGAACGTACTTTCACACGTCATATTTAGTACAAATGGACGTGTTAATAAAGGCAACCAACTTAACATATTCTATTAGATATATATTTATGCTTATCATTGAAAAAACATTTAATTTTTTTATTTTTGTATAATTTTTCAGTTGCTTATTGCATTCCTATAAATTCTGTTTTATTTAAATTTTGAATTAATGTATGTAAGCGAAAATATAAGTATGTAGATATGTAGTGATTACGAAATCAAATTATTTTATCATATAATTGTCTTGGATGTAAGACCTCTAAAATATTGTGTTCATTGTTGCAAAAATTTGTTATAGTCAATGTGAATAAAGCCATCATAGATATAGTATATCAGAGAATTTATTTCAATTTCATTCAATTTTGATTTGGGTTGCAATGCGCACACGCATCATTATAATTTAATCATACATTAAAAATAAATATTAAATATAAAAGGTTTTTTTCACAATTTACTTTTTATTTCAGTTCAGTTGTAATATGTATAATAAACTTCTTAAAGGGTAAACAAAGTTCATTTCAAAAAAGTTGTGAAATTTTGTTCTTTTTTTAAAATAAATATTGTATGAAGAAGCATATTGTTTGTTTACACAATATATTTTTATATTTTTTCGTGACTTTTTTATGGTTCTTAACTTAACATAAAATAACAAGTGTATAACAATATTCATAAGATAAGCGCATTGTATAAAGACTGAGGATAAAATTTTTGTACATTGCAACATGGAATTAAAACAATTAATATGGAAACGTTAGTTTTAGTTTATTACTTCTTATTGAAAAATAATATAATCTTAATGTTCTGCTAATTTAGCTTTAGAAACTTTTTTTTTGATGAACGGACGCTCAAAGAGTTAACTTGCTTTTTTTCTGCATTATTATCTATTCTATTCTATGCATTATTATTCAAAATACTTTTTATCAAATTTTTTTAATTCTCATTAATTGATAAAAACATTTTAAGCCGGCTGTGAATATTTTCACATTTTAGAAAACAAAATCAATGCACTGCACATTCAGTATAAAAAATATACACAAAATAGTCGATTATTGTATATGTTAACTTAATTTGTTATTAATTAAGAGTTCTGTATAAACAAAAATACATTGACACGAGTCAATACTTATATCACGAGACCGAAGGTCGAGTGATATAAATTGACAAGAGTGACTATGTGTTTTTGTGTAAATACAGAACGAGGTGTATAAAGGATTGCAGTGGGATTAAACTAAGATTTTTTAAATTTCTTATTTTAATTATTTTTTTCCAGCATGTCAAATTTATGCTTTTGACTCTAATAATTGTACAACAGTGACGTTGACTTCACTATTATCATTAACTCCCCAAGTTCCAAATCGCAAAATAAAATTTTTATTATACACAAAACAGAATCCATCCGAAGGTCAACAATTAGTTAATAATTCAGAATTATTGTTTAATTCGAAGTTTAATGATCAACATCCATTAAGGTATAAAAACTAGTAACTAAATAATTCAATTTAATGCTAACATAGAGTCAAATAAATTTGGATCATCAACTTTTAAAAATATTTAATTTTCAACATGATCCTTCAGTAGGCCATGCCGGTGTTTATAACAAAAATATATGTAAAATAGTATAATTCTCCTCCTCCTTGGTTCTAATACCCATTATGAGTCTCCATAACAACCTTCCTCCATATCTCTCTTTAGCTGCTTCCTTCCAATTCCTAACACCCAGCATCCGAGCATCTGCTTCCACTCCATCCGCCCATCTTACCTTGGGTTTTCCGCTGGATATTGATATATTGAATAGTAGAATTACATATTTGAAATATACATATTCTAGCTCTAGTTTCCCAAATCTCAAAATACTTTTTTGGCAGAGAGGGGTTGGAAAATAAACACCACTATTCAAACCAAGTAGGGTAAACTACCTAGTGATCGGCACCCCCTCCAGTGATCGGCACTTCAAATAGAAAAAACCATTTTTTAAGAAATTGAGCGATAATAGACAGAAAATAATAAATTTATTTTGTTCTTGCTTATTTTCTCTTTCTTTCTCATTAAGATGTTTTTGTAATAACTCTTCAGTCTTATGTAATAATTTGAGTTGAACGCAAGAAAGTTTCAATGAGAAAAAAAAACATAGTTTTCTTAAGTTTTTGGTAAGGCAAGGGGTAAGTATTTTCTTTATTTATTTTAATACTATGTTACCTAGAAACAAATAATTTTGATTAATAAAAAGAATAAATATTATAGTTTTAAATAACTAAAACGATTTATAAAAAAAAAATTTATTTAATTTAATAATTGGGATGCTACCTATTGGCATTAAAAAACTTGATTTTCCAATGATCGGCATAATGCCGACTACTGGGAATTTTTTCGGTAAATTTTTTATTCAATTATCGTCATAGTGCCACTAATGGAAATTTTCCATTACTTTTTTGGACCTATGACGGAAATGGGTCTGAAATATTTTTCATGATTTCAAATATGTATTATTTTTATAGGTTTTATCACAAAATGCGAATTCAAGAAATCCTAAAAGCCCATAACCAAAATCCGTTTATTTCAAAAAGTACTTCGAACATGATGTTCAAAATGGGAGCCGGTCTAATGCTCGGAGCCGAAAATCCCGGTGGTACGAAATCCCAGAAATTTTTTTCCCGTTTCCCTAAATCCCGAAAATCACAATCCCGGAAGCTAATATCCCGGAAATCACAATCCCAGATTCTCAAATCCCGGAAGTTAGAATCCCGGAAAGACGAAATCCCGGAAGTCAAAATCCCCAAAACACTAAATCCCGGAACCTGAAATTCCGAAAAGTCATAATCAGTGAGGTTTTAATCTCTAAAGCCCCGCAGGGAGCAATGGCCTATGTTGCGAAAAAAAAATTGGGTCTTAATCTCTGAAGACACACGAGAATACTTTGGCTCGCGTAGCCATCGGTTAGGTTGCGAAAAAGGAGGTCTTAATCCCTGAAGCCCCGCAGTTTCTTTTCTTCCAAATTAAAATTTCAGGTATTTTGTCCCTGCGGCTTTCTGGTTGCCGGTAATTTTTCCTATCGGGATTTTGGTTTCCAGGGTTTTGTCATTTCGGAATTTTAACTTCCGGGATTTTGTTTTCCAGGGTTTTGGCTTCCGGGATTTTATATTTTGGATTTTGAATTCCGGGGTTTAGACCCCAACCCCTTCAAAATACTTTTATTCAGTACCAGTACTTAACATTAAAAATGAATTTAATTGTGATATTTTATAATTTAAATATTTTATTTCAAAATAAAATAAATGAACTAAAAAAATTATTTTTGATGTAAAAATATACGTTTTTTAGGATGCCGATCATTGAAAAATATAAGTGCCGATCACTGGGAACAGAGGTGCCGATCACTGAAAAATTTGTTTTTTTTTATTATTTTGATTTAATTTTTATTTTTGTATTAAATAATTCAAATAATTTTTTCACATGCATATAGCCAAGATATTAAAGAATCGATTAAGACAAAAAAAATATAAAATCGCAATATATTCTCCAAATTACACATATTTTAGTTTTGGATTTCTCTTAAGGGTGCCGATCACTGGGTAGTTTACCCTATTTGTTATATAACATTTAAATATGGAGCGCGAGATCGTTCTCATTCACATTCTAATTATTTGCTAATTTTAATTATGCATATATAAAAATGAAGTGATTTTTATTTTTCCCAAAAAATATATGCCTTATTGCCTCTTTCATGCTTCAAAATGAATTCCAACTTTTCTATCTTTTTCAAAAAAAAAATAAAAATATTGATGATGAAATAGAATATTGATTCATGGCTACAAGGGTAGCAATATAAGCTGTGTAATTGGTATTCTAAAAGATAGCTATTTGAAGAAAGGTGAATACAATGTTATCGTTGTTGATTGGAATGACTGGTCAAATGAATATTATTCAGTTACACGGAATATTTTACATATTGGAGAAGAAATTGGAAATTTTATTAAGTTTTTAACATTGAGTACAAATATTACGTATCAAAACATTCAATTAATAGGACACAGTATGGGTAAGTTTTATCCAAAAATATATTTAAGTAAACTTGCAGTCAGTCTGTAATTGTCAATTTTCCCACCCAGAAAAAAAATGCAGGTTTTTCATACTTTTGATTAGATAACAAGGATGTGTTTGTTTTTATTCTTTTACATAAATATTCGTTAAACCATAATATCCGCATTTTTATGTTCTTTTTAGATTAAGTAAGTCGTTTAATAATGATTGTTTGCTTCAATTTTATTTTTAATTTTATTAACTTTAAATATTCGATAAAAAATGAAGTTTGTGGTTTCCAAATAGAATAATATTTCAATTCAAAGCCTGTTTATGATACCTACCGTCTATTTCCTCAACCGTTTCCTACTGGGGCCCAATTTCTTAAAATTTTTGATTCATTTATTATTATTGAAGTGAAACTTCTTTAGAGGCATTGTGATTGAGAGTGAAAAAATGTAAGTGTCAAAAATTCCTCAATTATTGTCAAAAAAAGGAATTATTGTCAAAAATGCCTCGATTATTGTCAAAAAAAAGGCAAAAAAAAAAGAAAAAAGAATAAATTTATGTGTCAGCTGATGATAAAACCGACAGCCGCTAGCAACTTAATGAAGCTTATCAGCGCAATAACCTACTCTATATTGGCTCAGAATTAAAGTCGAAAATACTATTTTTTTTTTTTCGATTGAAAGGAAAATAAAATTTATTTTAAATTATTGAATAACAAATATTTCATTTATTAATTATTAGTGCTAATTTTCAAAAAGTTTTTGGAATACAAATATGTATTCTGAATAATAATGTTCCAATGCACCTATTTTGTAGATAATTTATTTTTGATATTAATTTTTCTTAATGTAATTTTTAGTTTGTTAGTGTAATTTATTTTTGACATTAAATTACACTAATAAAATGCAGGAGGAATATTTTTATTACAATTACTTTTCGGAAGAAATACTAATGTCAAATTTTGCAGGCATATTTGAAAATGCTCTTTTAACTAAAACAGATTTTTTTTTGAAGTAATTTGTAATTGAGTTGTTAGTATAAATTATTTTTGCCATTAAATTCCATTAATGCAATGCATGTAGAATATTTTTATTCCAATTCATTTTCAGAAGAAATACTAATACTTAAACATGAAATTTTTCAGGCATATTTAAAAAGTTATTTTAGGTTAAACTTTTCGGGCAACAAAAAGAAAACATGATTTAAGCCACGCTGCTGTTTTTTCATACATTATTGTCGCTAATAATATAGTTGTAACCGGAATTGTGTTTACAGCTTACTAGGTGTCTACATTAGCGTATTTTTCCTGCATGCGATTTTGTTCTTTAAATGTATTCGTGTATCTTTATACAAAATCCAAAATCGCTGCAAATTACGCATGCTGATTTTGAATAATTTTTCAGCATGCGTATTTTTTGCACGCGTATTTTTCTCACAAATTTTGCTTTTTTTATTAATTTGACATTTAAGTCAAGTAAAATGGTATGTACAATTTGGAAAAATGTATAAAAATCGCATGCTTTAAATCTAACCCAGTGGCATATTGAGCGAACATAAATACTAATAAATGAAACAGAAAAAATAGAGTACATTCATAAATACGCGCGATTCTAAATCGCTAATGTAGACAGCCCGTTAAAATATAGTAGAAGCCATCTGGCAATCAGTGTTGCCAAGCAGCCATAATTCTAGCCATTTTGAAATAATTTAAAAGCCATTATGCCACTAAACTTTTTGAGCTTATAAAGTATTTTAGAATTTTTAAATATTTTTATATCTAAGTAGTCGATGGTTTTTAATTTTTTTTGTTTAATTTTTTCTAAGCCGCCGAACTCCCCCAAAACAAGTTATTTTAAGTCGACTGGCCGCAGCAGTCGAAGGACAAAAATCAACTAGTCGCCGTCGAAAAAATCGATTGGCGTCATGTCTTATGTGCACTTGGCCATTTTAAATATTTATTTAGCCTCCCCAGAAAATACTACTTGCCATGAAGTTTCACTTCTCCCGTGTGTCCCGAGACTCACATATTTCTTTTTTATTTTAATAATTTTGTTTTTATTTATTTTGAAACTATTTAATTTAATCAATATAAATTGTTAAGTGTTGAGTTAAGTGAGCTCGAAACCCTTGAAAAGGATAGATTAAGGATTGTTTTTAACATTTATCGATTCGAACGAACTATCTGATATTCGCCTTTTGAAATGGCAGTAAAAATTTATTGGATTAAAATGAAATCATTTCCATAATTATTGGATATATTAAACGTTTTTAAGAACCAAACGATTTAAGTGAAAAGAATTCTTTGCTGCTCGATATTCTAAGACAAGGATGATCATCGCCTATGCACTTGTACCACATTTGTTATTGTAATCCCACTTTGTTTATATGAATAATAAAACAGAATAGGAAAAAAAAAACCCTATGCACTTCATATACACTTCGTTCTTATGTAAGTGCATGAAAAAAAATATTTGTATTTCATCTTCGCACTTCCCATTTAAAAAAAAAAAATCATTCGCACTTTGAATAGGAAGAAAAAAAAAAACATTTTTTCTGTATTTATTTTTTTCCTTCTTTTTTGTGCATGCACTGTAAAATGCGAAATTCTTATTTATAATATTTTCTGATCGCAATTGTGTGATTGATGTATGAATAATGTAAATAAAAATAAAAGGACTGCAGAAAATTAATGATAATTTAAAAATTAATATGAAGAGGATTATTTATTTGCAATCAATTTTAAAGCAATTAGCTCAGAGCTTGATTTGCTATTATTAATCGTATTTTCAAAAAATTTTTAAAAATAAATTTTCAAGAAGAAAAAACAGAAGCTTATTTTTGGATTTTAAACGAAAATTCTAGAAGAGGATGCTAAAAATATTTTAAATTACTTTTAAAAATACAAAACTTGACTTTAAATGTAAATAAATTCGAGCAAGAGCACAATCAAGTTGCTTCATAATATGTTGCATATGTTGTTTTTTGGAAAAGTGTTTTGTACGTTGTTATTTATTATATTACAAGACGAAAAATTAATTTTTAACTGTGTATTTTTTCCGTGTATTAATAAAACATGCCAAAAATTTATGATGATGGTAGTAAATGCACGTTCAATCTTAAATTTTGGGCATCACTGTTCTAAGATTAAACGTTTTTAAAATTTCTTTCCAACTAGTGATAAAAATCAACTTTCAATTTAATTATTAAGTACCTGCTGTTCTTATGGTTAAGACTAGTAGAAAACTTCTTTAAATTTAAAATATATTAATCTAAAATAAATTTCGTAAAGAAAGTTAAAAAAATAATAAAAGACAAATTTGTCTAAAAGCGCATCATTGTATTAATGCTGTACAAATTTTTTCATTTGAATTTCAATATTCCAAAATTAATATTCACTCTTTTATTATTTGATGTAATTACGTTATGTACATATATTTATTTGTGTAGAGGTACAGTTGTAAAAACTAAAAACATTTTTCACAAATTTATTTGAGATATCCAGATAGTTTACCGGCCAAAATATAATCCAGTATCTATACAACAAAGGATAATCCATATATACAGTTTTTTAGTGTTATGATGATAGAATTTGCGAATCCAAAATTAAAAAAAAAATCGAATATAAATTACGTTTGTATTTGGAAAATTTTCATTATCCCTACACAATAGATCAAGTTATTGTCATTATTATTATTTTTTTGCTATTGACTGTAGAGTGTAGAGATACACTATTGAAAAAAAATCACAATGACATCTTTATTAGAATTAATGAAATTATTTTTAGGTGCCCATATTGCAGGTATCGCTGGAGCTTCACTACAACCAAACAAGGTACGATAAATTGATTGAATATTTACGTATGAAATAATAAATTAATTTAAAAAAAACAAAAGAGCTGTCATGGGACACCAGTTTGGAACGTAGTTCCTTAGCGTACATATAAGTAATTTTCATTTTTTATCAAATCAAAATTTTATTAATTTAAAAAGAAACTTTTTTCTACTTTTCCCAGTTTTCTCTAATTTTGCATTTTTTTCATTTAAAGAAACCTTTTTTAAGGAGCAATTTTAGACTGTTTTTTCGAATTTCGAAGATCTTTTTTGACATCGAAAATTCAAAATGGTAAAACTAAGAGTCTGTTCACTTATTAGTGATTATTGAAAAAATTGAATTCGGATTTAATATTCCAGATTTTTTAATTTGTAAACGACACGATTTTACTGCTGTTATTTAAAAAAAATGAATTTTACTTCTTAAAATTCTGCAAAGGGAAATTTTAAATTTCCCATAACAAACTAAGTAGGTGAATTCAAAAACTAAAATTGTATAGAAAAGAAAAAAGCGGCAAAAATGGCTAAGAAAATTCGGTCGGTTACGTATTATTATAAGTTTTTGATTTCAGTCAGCCAAATATTATTTTATAAGTAGTTGATTTTAGCACATTATACAGAATGCAGAAAATTACGTCCTCAATTTAGAAATTGTGACTCTAAGTTTATCAATTTTCATACAACGTTCAATAAAAAACTATTACTATTTGCCGCGAGAGGGACTGTTTATTTGCCGCGAAAGGGACTGTTTACATTTTATCAAATCATATTAAATGCGACGGCGTCGACTCATTATTTAAACTTTAAAAAAATTAACAGGTATCGTTAATATTGACTGTTTTGACAACCCATTTATTTAAATTTTTTTCACCCATAAGTATGTGCTATTTTTCGCCATTGGGGCACTATTTGAACATTTAACTAAGTATGACTCTTTTGTTTACATTTGTTTTCACCCATAAGTATGTGCCTTTTTTCGCCATAGGAGTCGCTATTTGGAGATTTAAACAAGTGAATACTTATAAATTTAAATTCTTTGTTTTTGTTGTTTTTGCAACACAAAAAAAAAGAAATATCATAAGCCAAAATGGCAAAGTATCGAAATATTTAACGCCGGCAGACGACTTGACTTGCCTTGGTACCGAATAGCACCTTTATATTGGCAAAATAATACTGACAAAATTATGCAAGATTTTTATTAACATTGAAATTAGTATGAAAATCTAAATTTTATTTGAACTATAAAATATTAATTAGTTAATAATAAAAAATTAATATTTACTAAATATTTAATTTTATAAATATTTTACTAAATATTTAATTTTATAAATATTTTATAAATTGAAATAAAATTTAAGTTTATCAATTTTCATACAAAGTTCAATAAAAAATACAAGAGCCGGCGGGACGTTTGATAGATGTGAAACATCGGAATTATTTTGTACAGAAAAGAAAACTTAAAAAAAATTAACAGGTATCGTTAATATACTTATAAATTTTAATTTTTTGTTTTTGTTGTTTTTGCAACACAAAAAAAAAACAATTGTCAGCCGTGGCAAAGTATCGAAATATCTAACGCCGGCAGACGACTTGACTTGACTTGACTTGGTACCGAATAGCGCCTTTATATTGAAAAAATTATACAAAATTTAAATTTATTTACATTGAAATTAGTATGAAAATCTAAATTTTATTTGAAATATAAAATATTAATTAGTTAATAATAAAAAAATAATATTTTCTAAGTATTTTATTAATATTTTATAAAATCAAATAAAATTTAAGTTTTCATCAAATCATATAAAATGCGACGGCGTCGACTCATTATTTAAACTTTAAAAAAACAGACGTTTGATAGATGTGAAACATCGGAATTATTTTGTACAGATAATATTGATAGATAACTTTGATAGAATTTTGGATTTTGATTTTATAAATTTCATTGGATGTTTACTATTCTTTTTGTTTTATTTCTATTAATTATTAATGCAAACCAAAGAACACAATATTTATTAAAATACCGAAAAAAATATAATAAAAATATAATAATTTTTTTTAACTTTTTTTTTTTGTTTATCATGTACCGACAGACACCGACGCGATCATATTTTTGGTCGCTGCGGCTTAGCAGCGATATTTTCAAAATTTTTTGGAACTTCTGCTAAAAAAAAAAATCATTGCTCGCTCAAAATCTATGATCGCGTCGGATTGTGTACCGACACTTTGTACTGACACTAAAGTGTTCAAATTTTTAATAAATTTTTCCATAAGAGCGTAGAATAAGGAACTACGTTCCAAAAATATATAGAAGAGTATACGCAATAAATAAAGTATGTAGCAATTCTCAACCTTTCGATTTAATATAATTTCAGAAATTTTTTTCCCTACATTTTTAATTGTCCATATGTATCAATTTTTAGCTATTTATTTGAAAGGGCACGTATTATAACTTATTATGTGCTAAAAAATTTTCAATTCATTTTTGAAAGTCTACTTTTCTAGCTTTTTTATTAATGTTTTTTTGTAATACAATTTAAAATGGAATTGAAGATAGTTTTGTGACTTTGAATTTGTTGCTAAGATAAAGGAAAGTGTCAAAAATACTTTAAAAAATGTAAAATTGATTTATTTCAAAATTAAATTTCAAAAAACTATTCTAATATTTGACACAACATATTTTACTTAATAATCAATATATACCTTGATTACCGACACCCATTTAATTCGATAATCACCGTAAATTTACATTAGAAATAATTACACCTTTTTGGTGTTAACTATACATTACTCTGGAAAATAGTAATTTTACATTAAAGTTCACATCAAATAAACGCAAACTTACTATGAACAGAGTAAATTTAGTCACTAATATATAAATTCAATCAAATGTTGTAAGATTACTTCATAAACACGACAAAATGATGTAAATTTATTTTACATTGGTATAAATTTAATCAAACAGGTTTAAATTTAATCATACAAATGTAAAAGTAATCCAAATAATTACCCTACAGTGAAAAAATTACCTACAGTTGAAATCCACACTAAAAAGTTATAAATTTACATCATCCGAATTTAATCATAAAAACTATTTCAGTAATTTTTATTTAACTTCAAATATTATTATTCATTCATTTACATATATTCATTTACATTATATTCATTTACATATATTCATTTACATTATATTCATTTACATATATTTATAATTTTACCTATACTTTTTTTTTTTTTTATTATATTATAATAGTTGTGAAAAGTTTGTATTTTTAGATTCCAAGAATTGTGGGCTTGGATCCATCTGGAATATACCATACATCCGCAACGCCTGATAATCTGAAATTGGACAAGACTGACGCTAATTTTGTGGAAACAATTACAACATCAAGCTTATTCTCTTATCAGGGTATATTGGGTCATGCATCATTTTTCCCAAACAATGCACAAATTCAACCTATGTGCGAAAATGACATTTTAACTTCTGCTGTGTGTAGTCACATTTCTTCTGTAAAATATTTCGCCGATTCATTGAATGTGCCCAAAGCACACGAGTACTGCGGTGTTGATTGTGGAAGTTACGCAATGTGCGTTGTTCGAATTTTTAGAGATAAGCCAATAAGTTGTAGAAATAAAATGGGTGGAGATGAAGTTCAAATAAACACTGGAGTATTTTATGTGGAAACAGAAGCTGTTGAACCCTATGGTCAAGGATCTTTATGTTCTGATAAATGCGTGTTTTGAAAAAATATATTATATTAATGAAAAATATTTAAAAAAAAAAGTGTAATATTTTTAATTAAGCTTCCTATACAGAACTATGCGTATGGTCATTTCAATTTACCAGCCTTGAGTCGAATGAAATTTATTGCACATAAGTTTCCTATAATAAAATTTGTATCAATAATATTTCAATATTATTTTGACAGTTTCGAGAAATTGAATAAAAATGTTATTTTGGAAAGAAAATAAGAAGTGATACTTTTTGCAATATCTAGTTGTTTTTTTTTTCTATATAATAGGTTAGTTTATAGGTTAGTTCATTTGTCAGTTAAAGTGAAAAATTAGTTTAAAGGTCTGAGTGGAGCTTGCTTATTACAGTGGTGGTGCTTATTATGATTTATTAATATTTTTATTGATATAAGATAATAAAACGATGTAGATGATTAAGACCGGGGTCGTATAAAATACAACAAAAGTGTATGAAAGTTCAAGATGAACTTAAAGAATACCTTATCATAAAAGAAATTATGATAAAAAGGAAAGTGGCTGATGTAGAGGCAAAAGAAAGTGCTCTACGTGCCGAATTTTCCCTGGTGCCGAGTCCACTGTCTTAGACATCCTGTTCATAGGCCTGGACTAAGCTTGCCGTTGGGTGGGTACGCGACAGCGAACACCAGTGTTCTCATAACAAAAAAAAATGTCGGATGTCTTAAAGTAAAATAAAAGATTGGGAAGGTATAAATGATGATAAATACCTCTTATTTATCACATTTTTACCTGCAAACAAAAGAAAGGTATATATTTTGGAAACCCCGACTGATAAAAAAAAAAAGAAATTACAAAGTCATTCTTCGGCTTGTGGCTTCTGCCACCTATAGCCGGAGCTTAACACCGGAATTTTTGCTTATATAAGAGACAGAAAAATTCATATTTGTTTTTTTTTTTTTTTTGAACGATTTTATTACAAAAAAATTATAAGCGACAATTCTATTTTAAACTAGTACAATTAAAAATTTCTTTCTTGATTAGGTACATCAGATATTTTTACAATTTTTTTCAATAGGTAAAAACAAAATATATTTTTTGAAGTTTATACTTTTTTAGTCGCGTTGTGAGATTTTGGTAGAGGGTAAAAATCTTGTTTCATTCGAGTATCGTATCTAAATCGCATGAGATTTTTTCTCAGGAAAATAAGAATAAAATACTCAAAATACGACTCGAATTAGAAAAATGTAAAAAAAAAAAATTAGTGCCATTAATAAAAACAAAATAATTGGCGCGAAAAATTTAAATTGAAATTATTTTTAAAAATCTCGTTTACAAATTATTTAAAACTAATATTTTTTTTCAAAATAGGTAGCTTGGGTCAAATAAAGATTACCTGCCGAAAAATTTTTGGGCAAGGAGCTACGGTTAGGTCGTGCCGGCGCAAAATACACAAACATTTTTTTTTTTTTTTTTTAAAAAGTAGCTCCGTTAAAATAAAGATTACCAGCCGAAAAAATTTTGAGTAGGGAGCTACGGTTAGGACTTGCCGGCACAAAATACACAAAATTTTTTTTTTTTTTTAAATAGGTAGCTTCGCTGAAATTTAGATTACCAGCCGAAAAATTTTTGGGTATTGAGCTACGGGTATGTCGTGCCGGCGCAAAATACACAAAATTTTTTTTTTTTTAAATAGGTAGCTCCGTTAAAATAAAGATTACCAGCCGAAAAATTTTTGGGTAGGTAGCTACGGTTAGGTCGTGCCGGCACAAATATACAAAACATTTTTTTTTTTTCAAAATAGGTAGCTCCGGTGAAATTAACATTACCAGCCGAAAAATTTTTGGGCAGGAAGGTACGGTTAGGTCGTGCCGACGCAAAAAGTACAAAATTTTTTTTTTCCGAAATAGGTAGCTCCGGTTAAATTAATATTACCTGAAAAAAAATTTTTGGGTGGGGATCTACGGTTAGGTCGTGCCGGAGTAAAATATACGATTTTTTTTTTTTTTAAATAGGTAGCTCCGGTGAAATTAATATTACCTGAAAAAAAAATTTTGGGTAGGGAGCTACGGTTAGGTCGTGCCGGAGCAAAATACACGAAAACATTTTTTTTTCAAAATAGGTAGCTCCGGTGAAATTAATATTACCTGAAAAAAAATTTTTGGGTGGGGTGCTACGGTTAGGTCGTGCCGCCGCAAAATGTACAAAAATTTTTTTTTTCGAAATAGGTAGCTCCGGTTAAATTAATATTACCTGAAAAAAAACATTTGGTGGGGAGCTTCGGTTAGGTCGTGCCGGAGCAAAATATACGAACATTTTTTTTTTTTAATAGGTAGCTCCGGTGAAAAAAAGATTACCAGCCGAAAAATTTTTGGGGCAGGGAGGTACGGTTAGGTCGTGCCGACGCAAAATATACGAAACATTTTTGAAGTTTATACTTCTTTAGCCGCGTTGTGAGATTTTTGTAGAGGGTAAAAATCTTGTTTCAATTCGAGTATCTAAATCGCATGAGATTTTTTCTCAGAAAAATAAGAAAAAAATACTCAAAAAATACGACTCGAATTTGAAAAATGTACTAAAAAAAAAGAGTGCCTTCATCAATTTTACAAAGTACAACTTGAGTTTTTATATTATTTAGGAAAATAAATCAAAGTGATTTTTTGTATTTTTTTAGAACGCTAAACTCATATAGACAATATGGCTTAGTGGTAGAACATTAGACTGTAGGTTCGATTCCCAATGACACGATTTTTGTGAAATATTTTAATTTTTTTTTCATTATAATTAGTTTTTTTGGGATATTTAAACAAACCAAAATGTTCGATTCCCAATGACACGATTTTTGTGAAATATTTTAATTTTTTTTTCATTATAATTAGTTTTTTTGGGATATTTAAACAAACCAAAATGTTTTTATGAGTGACTAATTTATAATTTTGTTTTAATTTTCTATATACATATTCTATATACATATTCTATATACACATTCTATTTACATAACATATGCCAATAAAGTAGCTGGACAAAATTCAAATTGATTTAAAAACTTAATATGCCATGATAATTTCTTAGTAAATGCACTTTTAGTTTACTAATATTGTGCCATTTCAAAATAATTTAGTTTTGATTAGAAATTCATTATGAAGGTCGCTAATCAGAATTATTTGCGTGAACGCGTTTACAGTATGATTGGACAGAGTTCTAAAAGAAGTTTTGGAGCAATTTAAGAAGGAAAATATTGCCCGATCTACAATATCCGCCATTATCAAAAGATATGAAAGTGGTAAGCCATCTACTGGAAACAAAAAAACGGGTCGTCCCAAAATATTGAGCACCGCCAAGCTTAAGAAATTAAAATTAATAGCAAAAAATAAAATTGGGGCATCCAATCGAAAATTAGCCAGAAAATTCGGCATTTCCAAGGAGACAGTTCGTCAAAATTTGATTAGTGTTGGGCTAAAATATCATAAGCGAGTTACTGTTCCTCGATATACTCAAAAACAGCTTGACGTAATTCCACAAAAATGCAGAATTCTCCGTCGACAAATTTTTAAAAAAAATTTTTAATTATTGTTGATGACGAAAAATATTTTACATTTGCATGGAATAATGGAGAACAAAATGTGGGATTTTATACCGATGATATTCATAATTCCCCAGATAACGTTAGATTCGCTGCTAAAGGAAAATTCGAAGCCAAAGTTTTAGTTTGGGCAGCCATATCAGCAAAAGGAGTGTCTCAACTTTTTGTGAAGGACTCCAAGACCCCAGCCATAAAAGCTGACATGTATATACAAAAATGTCTTACGAAAGCTGAAAAATTTATTAAAAAATATCATGCAGAAGACGAAATAATATTTTGGCCGGATCTAGCAAGTTGTCATTACGCCAAAAAAACCTTAGAATGGTTAGAAAGTAAAAAAATCAATTATGTACCAAAATGTGCAAATCCACCAAACATCCCAAAAGCACGACCAGACCAATCGAAGACTTCTGGTGCTTGCTATGCCAAGAAGTTTACAAGAATGGCTGGGAAGCACAAACAAACCAACAACTTATTGAAAAAATAAAAAAAAGTGCTAAAAAAGTTGACATCAAGGTGGTCCAAAACATGATGAAAGGCCTAAAATCAAAATTGCGAAAAATAGAAGATCATGGCCTTTTAATTTTGTACAAAAATTAAAATATTCTAATTTAATAATTATATTTTAAAAATAAAAAAGTTAATTTTGATACACTAAAAAAACTGTTGAGTTTTATGAATTTCAATTTTGTCCAGCTACTTTATTGGCATACGTTATTCTATTTTTGAAACAAAACACAGAGCTAAGTAAAATTTATCAAATTTGGTGGCAAAGGTTATTTTTTGGTTCAAAAAAATTTGCAAATTAGGCGCTCTTTAATTTTTTATTTTAATTTAAATAAATGGAAAAAACTTTTAATTAATAAATAGTGTTTTATAATTTTATAATACATATTATAAAATTAAAATGTAGCTAAAAACTTATTTGAGAACTTAGTTGAAAACTGTAAAATTTCATATATGAATAAATTCAATTGAATATTGCTATAAAATGGATGTAAAAAATATTGGAAACTTTGGCAGATACATAAATTTAAGTATCGAGATCCTATTTCATTTTAAAAATTTAATTGTAAAAAAAACTTTGCTATTCAGAAATCAGTTTTTTAATAGCGGGTTGAATGAACTATTTTTCGATATTGTGGGCAGCGTTCTGCAATATTCACAGCTTTTTCTTATTTTCACAATAGAATTAACATAATCTTGTGATCATTCATAAAAAATGTAGACACCGGATAAAATATCACTAAGGTCCCAACTAATTTTCAAACATGTTTTACCACTTACTATGACCAGACAATTATATGTATATATGTATTTAAACAAGCATTTGTTAATCCTGTTGTAGTTAATAAGATAATAAACGCTAAAAAAAAATACGAATTTTCCGGGAGAAAAATAAGTAAGAAAAGTGATCACATTTCATTTCAGCTTCACTTTACTTCAATATTTTACATGTTTTTGTTTTATTTTTTTTTACAGAGATCATGTAGCCACTAAAGTTATAAACATTATATCCTATAAAAAAATTTTATAATATTGGACGCACTAAACTCGTTACAAATAATTTTATTAAAGCCTTGATAAACAACATAGGTATATTTTGGCATTGATAGTATAGTTATCGATCAAGTAATTTATCAATATAGGTTTTCTCGGCTTAAAATATCAAAAAAAAAAATTTACAAAATAGGTGTAGCTCCGGTGAAATAGAGATTACCAGACCAAACATTTTGGGTAGGAATTCATAATTATCATACTTTGCTGCTGCCTGGCACTTTCAGACTTTTTTAATTTTAAATATATGTATATATAGAGCCCAGCCCAATATTACAAGCAAAAAAATTACATATCCTACCAATAAAAAAATTTTTGTTTCTTAAACCTATTATTGTGTTAAAAAAAATTAAAAAATTTAAAAAAATTATTTTATTCTTTGGGGAATCGAACCTGACACCTTCACTCTCATAATCTGATGTTCTAGCCACTAAGCCACATAGTCCATATGATTTTGGCTTTCTGAAATATAATAAAAATATTCTAATAAACCAATCATTTTTTTGTTTTTGTTCTTGTATGAGAAGAAGAATGCTCAAAATACAAAAATACTCAAAACATATTTGAAATACGATCGAGACTCGAATTTGAAAAACACAAGAAAAAGAGTGGTTATTTATTAGAATTTTTTTATTGTATTTTAGAAAGCTAACATATGGACAATATGGCTTAGTGGCTAGAATATCAGACTATAAGAGTGAAGGTGTCAGTTTTGATTCCCAAAGAATAATTTTATTTTTTAAATTTTTTAATTTTTTTTAAGAAGATTTAAGAAACAAAAATTTTTTTATTGTTAGGATATGTTATTTTTTTTCTTGTAATATTGGGCCCTACATATATTTGAAATTAAAAATGTCTGAAAGTGCCAGGCAGCAGCAAAGTACGATAATTATGATCTAGTCAATTTCAGCATTATTTTTTCATAGAGAATATTAGTAAATCGGCAGTAGTCGAATATTTTTGGGTAAAGTTCCTAAATAATTATAGTTCACCTAATTAAAAAAACACACGAAGCAGTCATAAGAACTGCCGAAAGAAGTTAATACTTAAAAGCTTTAAACTATGAAATAACAGTGGCTACAAATGATGGGCTGCTCAGTAAAAAATGTAAATTAAAATAAAAATCAGTCCATCAGTCCAAAAGCACTCCATTATTTGTAGCCATTGTTATTTCATAGTTTAAAGCTTTAAGTATAAACTTCTTTCGGCAGTTCATATGACTGCTTCGTGTGTTTTTTTATGTTATTATTTAGGAATAGTCAAAATTCGAGAAATTTATTTATAAATTGTTAAAAATATATTTTTCTTTGGCCCTATGAACTAGGATATAAATAGCTCAAAATGAACTAGATTACTGGAATATAGAAAAAATCTTGTTGTATTCTAGTTCAATTATATCCTAGTTCATTTTAATTATATCCTAGTTCATTTTTATTATATCCTAGTTCATTTTCATTATATCCTAGTTTAAGATCCTAGTTCATTTAGTTTTATATTATTATATTCTACACCTTTTCCAAGTGTAATTCAGAAATACTTTCTGAATTACACTTGGAAAATGTGTAAATCCTATTATATCCTAGTTCACTTTAATTATATCCTAGTTGATTTTCATTATATCCTAGTTCATTTTAATTATATTCTAGTTTATTTTCATTATATCCTAGTTCATTTAGTTTTATATCCTAGTTCATTTGGTTTTATATTATTATATTCTAGTTCATTTTGGCTATTATATCCTAGTGTTACACGATTATTGCACTAGCGGGAAAATCCCGCTCTCTAAAATCATTGTAATATTATTTATTTATATAAAACTATCCCTCCTTCTAAGCTTCAATAAGAAAAATCGTAATACTTTTGTGGTATGTGTATTGCAGCTAAGAAAAAGAGAGGGGCTAAGAACTGTGGAATATTAGGATGTTTTATAATTGAGTATTCTTCTCTAATACTTCATCGGGCGCAGTTGTTAGTTTCCGCATAGTTATTAATTTTAAAAATTAATTAGTACAGTAAACAATTTGTGTTATAGTTTTTCAGAAGTGGGATAGGAAAAAAAAATTATTTTTGAATTTTAAATTTTAACAGTCAAGTGGAAAAAAAAATTTATTTCTTTATATTATTGTGAAATTCAAAAAGGAAAAAAAAACTAATTTGAAAATTATTATTTTGGATTGAATTTATTTAAAAAAAAATAAAACTAATTTGACTAAAATATATTTAAAAAAAAATAAGAATAAAAACTAGTTTGACTAAAATATATTTAATATATTTAAAATATATTTAAAAAAATATTTAAAAAATATTTAAAAAAAAAAATGAGTTCAAATCGAATAACGCGTAATAAAAACGGGAATAATTCGCGGTCGATAATACAAGCTTCTACCAGTTCAGATGGAACTTATCAACATCTTCAAGCAGAGATTTTAAGATTGCGTGAGGAAAATGAGTTTTCACGTCAACATAATCAGCATAACGAACATAATGATAACCAGCATAGACGAACATCATGTACAATTACATCTGAAGGATCTGGAAACAATGCAATGGGAAGTGTGGCTGGATCGGACGGAATGATTCGAATGAATTTAATGGAAGCACGTACACTTATTCCTAATTTCGAACCAGGTAAGAGTGCAATAACTCCTGAGGAATGGGTACGAACTATTGATAATCTACAAGAAATTTATAAATGGGATGGTTTAGCTGCCATGTTTTATGCTGGAAGTCAGTTGAAAGGTGCGGCAATTGAATGGTATGAGGTAAATGGTAAATATATCAAGGAATGGGGTGAGTTTAAAAGAAAATTTTTATTGGGATTTCCCACAATAGAGAATAAGTCAGAAATTTTGGAAAAACTTTTTAAGAGACAAACAATGATGAATGAGCTTATTGAGTCCTATTTTTATAGTGTTGTTGGTTTGGGACAAAAATTAGATTTAACAACATCTGAAGCAATTCGATATATTATTTCGGGTTTGAATGATACAAATTTGAGTAACCGAATTGAGGCTTCTAAGCCCACCACTTTTCCTGAGACATTAAGGGAAATAAAAATTTTAGAAGCAACTAATGCTCATTGTGCAATGCGTCGAAAATTTAATACTTCGTTTAGAATACAGAATCAAGAAACGCGTACTTCATTTAATCGTAATTATCCTCATCAAGTTAATCGTCCAGAATTTAAAAGAAAATATGATTTTGAAAATCATAATAAATTACAAAACTTTTCATCTAATAATTTTAATAAAAATAATCCGGATTTTTTCAAGTCAAACAATCATAAAATAAATAAATAATATCAAAACTTGCTATCGTTGCGGGAAGCCGGGACATTTTGCCTACGATTGTGTAAAACGGGCAAGACACGAAGAAAATAAACATAATATTCGATCTTTAAGAAACGAAAATAAAGAAAATGAATGTTATCAAAAGGTAATTATCGATAATATTGAAATAGATTCATTTCTTGATTTGGGAAGTGATTGCACAACTATACAAAAGTCAGTTGTGGGAAAATTAGGATGGAATTATGAGACAAAATGTAATACACTTAAAAGTTTTGGTGGAGCTTCATTTGTTTCAAAAGGTGAATTTGAGAAATTAATTAAGCTTAATGATGTTGAGTTGCCAGTTAAAATTTTAGTGGTTGAAGACGCTTACCAAGATGTGCCTATTTTAGTCGGACGGAATTTCCTTAATAATCTAAAGGTAATGATAGTTAAAAAATATAGAACATTCGAGGTAAAAAAAGGTAAAACGGGAGGCAGTGAAATAGCAATTAAAGAATAACCAACAGACTAACAATGATAAACCAAGTAAACAGAAAAGACAAATTCAAATAAGTGATGTTAATTTTGGAGATGAAGTGAGTGAGACGGATAAAAATCTTTTAATTAATTTACTAAATAATTATCGTAGTACTGTCGCCCTAGATATATCTGAATTGGGACAATCTAAAAATCATGAAATAAATATTACTTTAAAGTCCAATGAAATAGATTCTGACCCAGATGAAGAAACTGATGATGAAAAATAATATTCAATTTTATTTTAATCTTTTAATTAAAACTTTGACATTTTTATTTATTTACTGTAGGATAACTTAATCAAATGAATTCCGTTATTTCTTTTCCTTTAAAATAAAAAAAAATTTGTTAACTAACTAGTGTTTCTTTACCTTCTATGAGAAATAAAGAAGTTTTCAGCTAAGCGAATGGTGCTGTTCAATAAAAAAAAAATATAGTATAGTTTACCATAGAAGTATGGAAAAGTTGTTTGGTTGAATAACAAGAGGAAGCCTTTAAGGTTTATCTGAATTGCCGTTCAGAGCTGAGTAAGGCTTGAATGTCAGATAACTAATGCCTGAACTCAACTTTGGGAGTGATGTTCTTAACTGTCAGGTTATGGATACCTAAAGTCCGAGTTAGGATAAAAGTGAGGAAGTTGATAAAAAAAAAAGAGAAAAAAATGTATATTATCATTGTGATAATGATAAAAGTAACGTCAAAATTATTTAGTCGACTTGCAAGTTTTAATTTGAAATGTAATTGGTAAATAATGCATGGCTTATACTTATATCAGTAGAATAATTACTAATTGAAAAAAAAAAATAACTAATACAACTAGTTTTAGTAATGACTAACTTAAGTATTTAATTCGATGAAGTAGTTAAAGTGATAAATAAAGTAGCAAATTATTTACTAACAGAACTGATCATCGGGACGATGATGAGTAGGATGGCCGAATGTTGCACGATTATTTCACTAGAGGGAAAATCCCGCTCTCTAAAATCATTGTAGTATTATTTATTTATATAAAACTATCCCTCCTTCTAAGCTTCAATAAGAAAAATCATAATACTTTTGCGGTATGTGTATTGCAGCTAAGAAAGAGAGAGGGGCTAACAACTGTGGAATATTTATTAGGATGTTTTATAATTGAGTATTCTTCTCTAATACTTCATCGGGCGTAGTTGTTAGTTTCCGCATAGTTATAAATTTTAAAAATTAATTAGTACAGTAAACAATTTGTGTTATACTAGTTAATTATATACTAGTTCATAGGGGCTTTTTCTTTGATTGAAAAAAATACTTACGTGTTCCGAATAGGCAACGTGAATTATCAATAATTTATAACCGCATGATGTGGTTACAACGTTGAATGTGCCATCAAGAAAGTAATGCCTTTCCAACTCTAGTGAGGAATGCAAAATATCACATATTTTTTGGGAAATAAAAATAGTGTATGCAAAACCGTTTTCAATGATTGTGTTTTTATAAAAATCCTTTTTTTCGTCTAGTAGGGAGGTACCATAATTTAATAAAATTTTTTCCTCTAAAAACATTTCTTTGACTTCAAGGGGACTTTTAGGCGTTAATGTATGCATTTATGTTTTCAAGTCTCACCAAATTGAAAATCTCACGTGCAGCAGTGCGTTTTTAAGAAACTTTTTGACATTCTCTCTTCAAAGAATTTTTAAAAATCAATTTCAACATAGTGTCCTTTTGATCACCATGTATATGCAAGGCTTCACTTGTTTAAATATTTTATTGCTGGAAACAGTAGCTTGCGGTCTAAGGTGCTCCAGATGCAGAGCACACTCTTAAAAAATACCTTATCAAAATAAAATTATAAAAATAATTATAACTAGCTAGAGTTTTTAAATCAATATGTTTTTTTTTTCAATACATACTGGCAAACAAAAGTACTCTGAATATTTTCAAAAATCGCGTTAGAATCTGAAAAAAGTAAAAACTAAAAATTTACCATTATCGCACCGCAATTATAGTTATAACAAATTTTTTGGTGCTAATCAGGTGCTAGCACAACTTGCTTGAACAAAAGTAATAAAGCTTTTTATTTTTCATATAAAAAATTTCCAGCATTGTGCATGCGTAATCATTTTACACAAGCAAAATAACAAAAAATAAATCCTTTTGTGTGCTACAAAATTTCTGCACCTCTCTATCAACAAACGAACATTATAAACAATTTCTGATCCTACACAAAAAACTCTAGTGGAAAACTGTGAAGGTGTAAGCTTTTTATATTGTTTTGTGCTTTTGATGTTTTGCCGGTCAAGGGAATTTTTTTAAGAATCGTAATATTCTGAAAAGTAAACGGTTGTAAGTGACAAAAATGTCTTGAAATGTTTTTGTTAAAATTTAGTTTAATGCTTCTCAGGAAAATTTTGGAATAAAAATATTCCGAACGTAAAATATTCTAGTTGCATTTGGTTTGTGTAATTAAATCTCAAAAGGAAATTACAGTAACAAAATGCATGTTGAATTTTTTTACCCAGAATATTAATTAATATTTTTTTTGAGGAGAAGCACTATTGTGAAATTAAATTGAATTCAAAACATTATAAATTATAATTAACTACAATCTAGATTAATAAAATAAAATAAAAAAAAAATGGAACCATAGTCCCTCTACGTCCTCGTCATTGGTTCTGGGTCACTCCAAGGGTGGGACAACTCTGCACACTTTCAAATAAAAGTCACCGCAAGCCACTGGCTGGAAACGTCTTTTGTAATGCTGGCTTTGTATTCTTTGACATAACAGTTGTATCTTTTTGTGTTTTTATAATTGTACTTAAATGTGTACAATTCTTCTACATACTCAAATTCATCACTATTTATGCAGCTCTTTGTTTTATTTATTTTTATAATTTCCCGATTTAAAACAATTTTGTCACTTAATTTTAAATTTAACTTCACATTTAAATTTAAGTTCCGCATTCAAAAAAAACCTTTAACTAAACTAAAATTTCAATTGTTAGATTGATCAAAATTACAATTACAGTTAGGTATAATTGACAAAAAACAATTTTTCTTTTATTCATTATCTTTTAACGAAGCAAAAACAATATATTGTAAATGGGTTGGGGTCTAAGCCCCTGAAGCCAAAATCTCGAAAACAAAATTCCGGAAGATAAAATCCCGAAATGACGAAACCCTGGAAACAAAAATCCCGGAAGAAGAAATTCCAGGAAAATTTAATTTCGAAGAAAAAATTAACTGCGAGGCTTCAGTTATTAAAACCTAATCGATGGTTACGCAGGCCAAAGTCTTTTTGTGTGTCCCTGCGGGACTTCAGGGAGTAAAACCTGTTTTTGCAATATAACCCATGGTTAAAAAAATATATTTGTTACTAGTAGTTTGTTTAAAAAATATATTTATTTACAGTAATGTATTTAACGGTTATAGAAAATATATTTTTTCGTAATTATTTGTGTAGAAAATATACATATTTCTTTACAACAACTTGTTAAGAACTATATGGTAATTTTTTGACAACTATATTTTTTTATAGTATTTTATTTGGAAAAATATTTAATATAGCAATTTGACTGAGAAATATATTGCAATAAGTATCAATATTTTGTTTCACAACAATAGAGTGATTTAAACCTCGGTTGATGTAAACATTATCAATTTTTGAAAATTAGAATTAAGCTTTATTTATATGCGTAGAATTAAGCTTTATTTACATACACAATTTGCTGTAGCAAAATTTTTACGTCAAAAAATGTGAAATGAATTTATAGCAAAATTAAAAACAAACAGAAAATTTTATGAAATTTTAAATGAAAAAAAAATTTACATCCCTCTAAGAAAATTTACGTACCGTTTTTACGGTTCGCAACCACGCCGTATTTTTTCATATATCAGACTTCTTTTTCGTGTCTATTTGGCGGCTCTAAAACGTAATGAGTGAACCGAAACGAAAATACACCGCTTTTGCGTAATGTAAACGGTAATCATATAACGACTAATCAAATTAAAATAAAATTTGTTGATTTTTGTAAATTTGAATAAGCAGTCAAATCGAAAGGTAAATAAAATATTGCATTATAAATTTAAATTAAAAAAAAATAATGGACAGAAAGGCTTATTACGAAATAAGCCGTGAAATAAAAAATATTTGTGATAACATAGAAAATGTTAATACAAATATTTTTCCAAGAAATGAAGAAAGTGTTCAAATGGAGGAAGATCTTGATGCACACAACTTTATTGACAATCAAGGAAATAATTATTTACAATTAACTGATGAAAGTGAAACTAGTTCTGATTCTGATACATCATATCATTCTGATTTTGAAGATTATGAAAATGAAGATCCAATAATGTCACGAGATACATATAAAAATCCTCAAAATATTTGTATTGATATTGCAGAGTGGAGTATAAACTTTAAAATTTCAGAAGCAGCATCAAATGGTTTGCTAAAAATATTGCGAAAATATATTCCAAATATTCCAAAAAATATAAAATATAAGAAGACGCCGAAATGCCCAACTGAAGCGAATATCGTTCCGACTGGTGAAGGTTTTTATTTGCACATAGGAATTCGGAACTATATAGAAAAATTTGTGCAAGTAAACCATTTCAAAAAAGAAGTAATACAAACGGATATTGGGATTGATGGTATTCCTCTAACAAAAAGTTCCAACAGTCAATTGTGGCCCATCCTTGGAAACATTGTTCCTTTTAAAGAAGTGTTTGTGATAGGAGTTTTTCATGGGTATAGTAAACCATATAGTGCAAATACGTTTTTATTCGCTTTCATAGAGGAATTTAAGGATTTGGAAAACAATTGTATTATATTCAATGGGAAAAAAATCAAACTACAAATTAGATCGTTCGTATGTGATGCTCCAGCTCGATCATATATTTTAGGAAATTAAAAATTTATTTTAAAAAGATGTATTTTTAATTAAACATATGTTATTTTAGGTGTGAAATCACATTCTGGGTACTACAGTTGTACTAAGTGCAGTATTAAAGGCACTTATTTTCAACATAAGGTTTGTTTCTCGGGAATCGAAAATTGTTTGAGGACTGATCAGAAATTTCGAGATAAAATTCAAAGGGAGCACCATGTTCGGTTGGATGTAGCATTGGAGTCATTGAAAATTGGTTGTGTTAGTCAATTTGCAATTGACTATATGCATTGTGTTCTTTTGGGTGTAATGAGGCAAATGTTGATAATCTTACTGCGAAAGCGAAAAAAAAAGTTTTCATTGAAGAAAAGTGCAATATGTGCATTGAATGAAAATTTAAAGCAATTAAGGAAATGTATGCCAGCAGAATTTTCCAGAAAACAAAGATTGGAAATAGATCATTGGAAAGCTGTCGAATTTAGAATGTTTCTCAGCTATACAGGAATGGCAGCTTTGAAACACATTCTGGATGACAAATATTATTGTCATTTTCTTATGTTAGTTTGTGCAATTAGAATCTTAACTAAGCCAGAAGATTGTGTCCGAAATAATAATTGTGCTTCGCAGTTGCTGCTGGAATTTGTTGTACAGTTTGAAGCACTTTATGGCAAAGAAAATATGTCCTATAATGTACATAATCTGTTGCACTTAGCAAATGATGTGAAATCATTTGGACAACTTGATATGTATAGTGCTTTTCGGTTCGAAAATTTTATGCAGCAGCTTAAAAAAATGGTCAGAAAAGCAGTATATCCTATTCAACAAATAAGTAATCGTTTTGTTGTACCTTTTGGTACTATTATTCTTACCGTCATTCCTGTGTACAACTGTACACACATGTTTTGAATTTAAGTACAATGTTGTACCTTGAATTCTTTGAAAATCTGTTAGCAGTAAAAACTGCACTTTAAAATCAATTTCTTAACAACAAAATATGTTTATCTAAACATATTTTGTTGTCTTGATCAACGTGACCAACTACCACTATAATGGTTTGCACATGCCGTATGCACTCACCAATACGGAACCAATTTACTCTCATATTCTAAATACGTACCATAAAACACCTACACTAATTATATTCTAAAATTAACCATATTCTAAATACTTACTACAATCACTTTCACTATATGTAATTACTAATTATACTTACCATAAAATTAAATACTAACAAAGAATTATTATTATAAATATTGTCAAAATTTATTTATAAAAATTATTAAGGTTTTATCGATCAATAAAAGAAGTTCAACTTAAAATTAAACAAAGTATTTTCTTTCTTATTACATGGCGATCCTGCCAGATATAGTGGAAGTGTAAATTTTTTTTTTGTAAAGTCGAGTAAAAAAAAAAAAGTGAAAAAAATGTTTTTAAATTAATAATAAAAAAAAAAATATTAATAACAATAAACATGAATAATAATAATAATAAAATAAATAATAATTAATAATGATATAATTAATAATAAAATGTGTGTAATTATCGTTAGGCGCTTTTTGGTCATAAGAGTTCTTTTTATTGAGAACTATCAAGTCATCTCTTAACGGAGATGAGTCTTCGGACCAACAAGAGTTCTTTTTATGAAGAACTATCAAGTTTTCTCCTCACAGAGAAAAAATTTTGAGTTTTCTCCTACCAGAGAAAAATTTTTCTTAGTTTTCTTCTTACAGAGAAAAATTTTTTTTTAAAAAATAATATTAAAATTATTTAAAAATTAAACTATTACATAAAAATTAAAATCTAAAAGAAATAATTTAAAACTAAAAAATAGACCTTCAACAAAAATTAGACCCAAATTAGAAATAAAAAAAAAAAAATACAAAAACAAATAATATCCTAAATACGGGACAAGTTTGTAAAAACCAACAAGAAGAAAATAAAAATTAGCATTTCTTTTTCTTAACCATATGTAAAAATTTCGAACCCAAAACCTAAAAAAAAAAAAAAAAAAAAAAAACGAAAACATTGAACTTAAAGAACCTAAAAGAAAAAAAAAATACAAATAAAAATAACAAAAAAAAATATATTTTTGGTGATAAGAAAAAAAAAACACATAATTGCATTATGCATAATATACAAATTTTTATGACAAAAAAAAAGATTTATATGAACAGCGTAAAAAAAAAAAAAAAATTACCATATAAAAAATACCACAAAGTCCATTTCATTAAAAACTAAATTTTAATATAAATTTAACTTTAAAATTTCAGTATAAAAATTTTAAAATATACATAAATTGAGTAGTAATAAATTATGGGTTAAAACAATCAAAAACAAATTAAGACAATCAAAAACAAATTGTGACAAAAACTATGACTATAAAATAAAAATAACTAAACAAGAACATTCTTATTATAAATAAATATTGAAAAATTAACAACAACAAAAAAAAAAAAAAAACAAATTAATTTTGAAAAATAAAACCGAAAGAAAAAAGGAAGAACCAAAAAAGAACCACAAGTGGCAACGAGAATATCAGCAGCAAGAGGTATCGAAAAATCAGCTTCAGCAACATCATCAATATCATCAATACCATCAACACCGTCAACATCATCATTAAATTCATATTAAAAAAAATTTATTATATTTTTTAGTAAAAAAAAATAAAGATTTAAAATATAGTAAGCAAATAACTATTGTAATAAACATATAAGAATATTTGAAAGAAAATATATAATAAACGTATTTGAATTGATAACAATATATTTACATTAAAAATTTATATACATATACACATCAAAATAATTATTTTTTTTATAAATACAGATCAATATTGATCTCGACAAAAAAAAAAAATTTTTAAAATAAAATAAAAAAAGAAAAATAAACCTCCATAATAATTTTTCGACATGCCTACGAAAAAAAAAAAAAAACATAATTCATGTGCACATATTAGTAAAGTGCATTACTCCAATTATAAAAAGTAAAAGCATTGACCGATATTAACGAAACTTTTTTTATAAACGTAAAAAGATAAGTATTAGTAATAAGTATCACAAGTATAGCACACAAATAATAAGTATAGATGAATATTTTATAAATGTAAAAATTCATATCATAAACGTTATTAATGCACATTTAATAATAAATATTTGAAAAAATATATATATATATATATATATACTTCAAATAATTTTGTAATTTTTGAAATTTTTTTAATTATTAATTTTTCTTTCATATACAAAAGATTTTCTTATTTTTATTCTTGGTCTTATAAATTCTAATATATATCATCTCGAACAAAAATTTGGCCATACTTGTTTAACAAATATAATATTTTCGTAAACCCCTTTAACAATTTCATCGTGAAAATTATTTTTCTTAACATATGCTTATACCTATTAATTTTTAATAATTTGACAAAATGATACATAAAGCACAATTAACACCAATTTTTTCTTTAATTACATTTCATTTAATATTTCTTGCTTTATTTAACTACAACGACGTAAGAAACATAATATATTTATTATTATCCATATTATTTTTTATATTAAAACCTTGCAAAACAAAATTTTCCTCACACAATGACCAACAGCACGATGACAGTCAAACGTTAAAAGCTCACGAATTCCTCATCTTTGCTTCAAAGTTAATACCAATTTTCAACGGAACCCATTTTAACCTTATCTCGTTCATTCACTCAATAGACCTCGTAAATCATTTTGTTGGTCCAAATTCAAGCCTTTTGGTATCCTTAATTAAATCTAAAATCCAAGGCAATCGTAGATACTTAATTACAGACGAAAATACAGTAGAAGAAATAGTAAACAGACTCAAATCTCAAATAAAAAAAGAATCGACTGAACTCATTAGAGCCAAACTGTTAAGTTTCGGAAGGGATGGAAAATGTCCAATCAGATACACAGAAGAACTTTCTGGGCTTGCTGAAGACCTTAAATATGCATATATTTCTGACGGCATACCCGCCAAAAATGCACAACAACTTTCTATACAAACACTAATTGAATCAATAATTCTACATAATCCCCATAAATATATTAAACTAATAATGTTAGCAGGAAATTTTAATACAGTTGACCAAATAATTACTAAATTTCTCAAGTTTAGTGACGATATCGATGTTAACAACAAATTTATACAATATACTACACAAAACACTTACGGTCAAAATAATAACAGTAAACATTTTAACTTTAACAACAATTATCCTAACAAGAGTCAAAAATTTTCAAAAAATCTAAATCGTAGTGATCTGAATCATAGTTATCAAAGACTCAAATCAGATATGACAGGTATAAACCTAGTCAACACTGGAGCCGATAACTCACTGATTAATCAGACTCAAAATTTAAAGCAAACTGATCGGTATCAGAATTATAAAAAACTCAAATCAGATACGACAGGTAATATCCTAGTCAATACTGGAGTCAATAATATATCACCGATAAATCAGAAATGCGTACTTAAAGATATAAAAAAATATGAATACAATGATGCACGCAAAATTAAAAATATTGTTCGCTTAATTTGCAATTTAGATAAATCTAAATTGATCATAAAATACAAAAAAAATATATTAACTAGCATAGATCTAGAAAAATATTACATTGCTAAAGGAATGCTTGATTTCGATCAATTGCTTCCTAGGCTAGAAAAAGAGGCCAGCAAACAAAGTATAAATGAAATACAAATATCCAAATACGATGATATATTTAATATTATAGAAATTCATGAATTTAAAAATATCGCGAACTTAAAACTTAAAAAGTTAAAAATTATATTAGCACCAAATCTTATAAAAATAAATAATAATGTTGATAAACGGAAAATTATAGAAAAATTACATAAAGACTCTTTTACAAGCGATCACGCAGGTACATCTAAACTACTTAGAAAAATTAAAGAAACATATATATAGAAAAATATGACCAAAGATATTAATGAATTTATAAAAAATTGTACACATTGTCAACAAAGAATAAAAGAAAATCTACTAAAATCTAGTTAAGTTATTGGAAAACTTTTTTTTTTGACCTGAAAGAAAAATAAATTAATAAAAATAAATTAATAAATACATAAAATAAAAAATAAAAGGGAAAATTTTTAACATATTTTTTTGTAATAATAAAATATAAGTTTTAGATAAGAAATGAATCGATTCATATATCATATATCATTTAAAAATTTTATAATAATTTTCAAATTTTATATTAATTTACAAATCCTACATTACTTTATTATATAGTTATTTTTACTATTAATTCATTATCTTATTACTTTTTTTTTCAACATACATAAAATATAACAAAAATTAAAGAAAATAAATTTATAATTAAAAATATTACTAATAAAATAAAACTTTGTAAACTATAAAATATTATATTTAAGAAAACTCTCTTTAAAAATAATATACCTAAATAAATAAAAGGATTAAAATTATCCATACATATAAAACATTATCACTTAAACATTTTTTTTAATATAAACAAATTATAATTAAAAAAATTATAATTATAATTCTTTTATATAAATCTTTTTATATAAATCTTTTTATGCTTACTACTAAATAATAAGTTTTATAATATGTAAAATAAAAAAAAAAAAAATAAAAAAAAAAATATAAAATTGTAAAATATAAAAAAAATATTTGGAAAAACAAAACAAAGCCAAAATTATGTCAAGTTTAAAACAAATAAAATACTATTTTTAAAAAAAAAAAAAAAAAAAAAAAAAACAAAATTATATTTACTAATCATATTAATTCACTGTCTTTTTCAAAATTTTTGCTAACTTCACATCTTTTGTTATTAACTAGTTAGTTTCCTTTTATCTCATAGTATTGAGCAATTGCATTTCTTTTAAGAAACCCTAGGGAATGTCCCACAGGACATTCTTTTTCAGGGGGAAGGTGTTGTACCTTTTGGTACTATTATTCTTACCGTCATTCCTGTGTACAACTGTACACACATGTTTTGAATTTAAGTACAATGTTGTACCTTGAATTCTTTGAAAATCTGTTAGCAGTAAAAACTGCACTTTAAAATCAATTTCTTAACAACAAAATATGTTTATCTAAACATATTTTGTTGTCTTGATCAACGTGACCAACTACCACTATAATGGTTTGCACATGCCGTATGCACTCACCAATACGGAACCAATTTACTCTCATATTCTAAATACGTACCATAAAACACCTACACTAATTATATTCTAAAATTAACCATATTCTAAATACTTACTACAATCACTTTCACTATATGTAATTACTAATTATACTTACCATAAAATTAAATACTAACAAAGAATTATTATTATAAATATTGTCAAAATTTATTTATAAAAAGGTTTTATCGATCAATAAAAGAAGTTCAACTTAAAATTAAACAAAGTATTTTCTTTCTTATTACAGTTTAAAAGAAAATGATTATTTCCTAAAATCAAAAGCTGAGCCAGTTTTTAAACAAATTTTAACATTCTCTTGCGTGAATCCCAATAATTATTTTTTAGGAAAAGAAAAGGTTTTTAAAATAGTGGATATTAAGGGCGATGTGATAAGTGGATATGATGTGTTAAACTTGAACAATTTCTTCGATTATCCTATATCCTCATCGTCTTTATCAATTTACTGCAGCACTTCGAGAATTGAAATTTGCAGCACTCAACTAAAAGAATTTAATATCACAGAAATAAATAAAATTGTCAAATTAAAAACAAATTCAACATTAATTTATATTCCTCTACAACATATATAATTTTTATGCTTATATTTTTATTTTTAAGGTAACTTTAAAAGGACTGAAGAAATTTTCTCACAGAACATCGTCCAAGATGATGAATTTGTATTCAGTGATGAAGACGGAAATTATGTCGAATTTCTAAAAATAAATTCAAACATAAAGCCGTCTACAAGCACTCAAATATGCAACCAAAACAAATTTGGATATATTTCAAAAACAGGAAAAAATATAAAAAACACAAATAATCCGTATGCACTCAGGAATGAAATATCCCAGAAAAATCAATCTCAATCACAAAATAATGAAAACTTACCTCCAATATCAATCAACAACAATAGTCAACAAATAAATAAAAACAAAGCAGTAGAAAGTCTTAGTGTTCAACAATACAATAATATAATGGATATGCTTAAAAACCTTACAAAAGAGGTTAAATATTTGCGGCGAGAGTGCCAACAAAATAATTTAAAAGTGGCTAGTATGCAATCTTCAAGCACTGAAAATAGAATAAATTTAATTTTACCAAAAACAACAGTTGAAGACTTTAAGGAATTCAACAATGAATTAAAAGCTGAAAGTTATGTGCTTGCACTGGTAATCTAATTTTATTTTTTTCAAAAAAAATTAATTAGTTTTAATATTTGCATTTTATTTCCAGATTAAAATATTTAAAGGCATTTATGATCTTGCGCTAGACAAGTATATTAGAGCGTGCCTTAAAATTATAATTACCGACGAAACTGTGTGCAATTTTTCTTGGTATGGTAAAAATGGAAACATTGCCGTCCAGTCATTTAAAGTAATGAACGTAATCAAAGGTAACCTCGATAGTTTGTTTTTTAACTGATCAGCAAATAATTTTTATGATTTTTACTTGTAGAGTGTGAAATGGAAAAATTTCCAAATGCCAGAATTTCTGAAATATTTAATATAATGAAAACTTGGTTCCAGTATGCCAAGGACCGAAAAAGAAAAGCTGGCAAAAAACAATTAGCAAATTGACGATGCTTTTATATTTTTTATAATTTTTGTAATATTAATCGTTTTATCAGTGGGAATTAAAAGCCTCAATTTTTGTTCTTAATATTAATATTTTTAAGAGGTAGAATTAAAAGCCTCAATAATTTTTTTGTATTATTATTGAATTTAAAGACTGCATTATAGTTTTGTTGTTGTTATCTAAAACATGTTGAATTAAAAACAATTTGAAATGAGAAATATAACACTTTTATTTATTAAATTACCAAATTTTATTAGATTTTTATTTCATATTGTGTGCAATCTATCAGCCGCAATAGTGATGCTTTGGTGGTTCGAAATAGTGCCATAAAAATGGGATAAACTTGTTCTTCCAAAGCAGCTTAAAAACATTTCGCGCAATAGTGATGCTTTGGTGGTTCGAAATGATGCTATAAAAATGGCATAAAATTGTTCTACAAAAGCGGCTTAAAAACATTCCGCTTAAGCGTACCGTTTTTATTTTCAATTTTCATACGCCCATGGTATCACAATTAGTCCGCTATCATATCGTAAAAACAGTTCGCAGGCGTAGTCATGTATAAGAAAATCACTACATTTATACGCCGTTTGCGGCTCGCTTTTCTTAGAGGGATGTACCTAATATCAAATTAATTTAGTAACTTATTTATATTTTGATTGTTATCAAAAAAGAATTTGTCAAAAATTAAAAAAAAAACTAAAAATTTTATAGTTGAAAAAAAATATACTTGAGAAAGTATATTTTTATAGCCGCATTTTTATTATTGTAAACAATTTTCGAAAATGCAAAAGCCTGTCGTTTTTTTATTCAAAAAAAAGTAAACAACAAAAAAGATTTTGTATTTAAGCGTGATTTACACAATGGCTAAATTTGTAATCTTTTAATTTTTTCTAGTCAAACTAGAACGAGAAAGCGATAAATAAACAACAACAACAAACATGTGAAAGAAGTAGACAGAAATTCAATAATTCTTTTCCTTTTATAGCACAAAACATAAACAAATTTTATAGCAAATTTACATGCGGGTTACACTTGCTGAAAAAAAAATCATGATTATGATTTTTTTTAATGTAGTGTGAAATTTTTATGAGTCAAAAATCATACTGGCTTGGACTTCATGTTCCAGATGCATTCGTGTTCCTTGTATAAATTTATAAATTTTAATATTTCTACCTTATAAAATTTTTTCGACATGTTTTTTCTATTTTCTATCTTTTTACTAAGTTCTTAGTTTTTATAAACTTCACCTTTTTCAATAAAATATTTTGTTTTTTAAAGTAAGTTATTTTATTTATTTAATAAATAATTCACATAGATTTTTTTAAATTTCAACATTCAAATTCAATTCCCGTAATAACAAACCGCTTTTATTATTGTTGTTTGCGCTTTCAAGAGTTTACTTTTTTCTTTGGCAGCCAAAAATTTTCCTTTTCACAGAAAAAAATCAACACTGATTTTTTTTAAGCATGATTTTTCATCATGATTATTTCTTGATTTTTTTTCACACAAAATTTCGCACATACATTCAAAAAAAATCATGATTTTTTTTTTCAGCAAGTGTAACCCCCAGGTTAGAAATACAATAATAATTTTTCAGAAACTATAAAATTGAAATTATAACATACATTTTATTTACGCGCCTAGAAAAAAAAAGACGTGAACTATAAAAAAAGATGAACTAGTTCATCTTTTTTTTTTTTGCTATAAAAAAAGATTACAAAAAACGACACCAAAAAAAAAAAAAGATGAATCTGTTCGTACTGCTCTAACACATTAATTTTTGTATCTTCTGTCCTGTTTTGTTTTGGGATCTTTTTTTTTTGCTATTTTTAGCCATTGTGTAAATCAAGCTTTATAATTTCTTTTTTATTCAAATAAATAATACCTCTTTAAAAATAAAATATTTAAAAATGGAGCAAAAAAAACAAATAAAAAAAAAAGCCAAATGGTCATTGGATGACACCAAAATTCTTTTAAAAATTTGGAAAGAAAAGGACCAAGATTTGAAAAAGGAATTCCCACGTTATTGCGGAAATGCATGTAATGCTGAGAGAAGAGGGAATTGATGTGTCCACCCAAGAAATTAAAACTAAATTAAAAAATATAAAAGATAAATACAGGTACGGTTGGTAAATTAAAAAACCAACACTCAAATAAAAATAACTGAATTGGTTTCGTTTTATATTGGAAAAAAAAATTATTGGTCCTTCGGGAGGATCTCCGTCGACTTGGGAAAACTGGAATGATGTTCGAGATATTGTTGGGAGTAGCAAATTTGTAAATGCATCGGAGTTGATGGAAGAAAGTCTTTCAGGTAGGTACTTACAATTGTTAATAATTTAAGGGAATATGTTTACTAAAGTGGACAGCATTCGTCAGTGGAGTACCTACGTCAGTCGGATTGAAAGATATTTCAGTTTCAAAGTTTCAGAGTAATTGGTTAAAAAATAAAGAAGAAAAAAACTTGATAATGTTCCCATCTTGCCCGTCATATCAGTTATCGCAAAACATTGTTAAAATTTTTTCTGCCCATATTAAAATTTAAAAATATTTAAAAAAAACAATTGCTATAAAATTGTACTCTACATTCATAAGCGTAGCGTATTATTTATTTGTTCCATTTTCTTAAAACATTTATTTTTATTAAACATTTATTTATATTTTATTTTAAAAATAGTAAAAAAATATTTATAAAATATTTAAGTTTATTTGAACTATTTTTTTTTTAGCATCAAGTGGTGCATTTGCGGATTACTCGCTCTCAAGATATTCGACATATTCATAATCCGAAATATCACCCATTTCGGAATCAATATCACTAACACTAGCAATTATTCCTCTGCCACCGGAAATATCGTTACTATCACAAATATTAGCAACACCAACATCAACACCATCATCACCATCACCACTTTCAACACCAACATTAAGACTAGTTGCATCATCATCTACATCTGTTTGTTCCACTAAAAAGAAAAAAAAATAATACACAAATATTGAACTGTTGGAACAAAACACCAAAATTTTAGACAATTTGAAGGAAGTTAGCTCCGAAATTTTAAATTTAGAACGAAAACAACACACGAAGCAGTCATAGAACTGCCTACAGAAGTTTATACTTAAAGATTTTAAATATGAAATAACAGTGGCTACAAATTATAGGCTGCTGAGTACAAAATGTAAATTAAAATATTTTACCCTCTACCAAAAAAACGCACAACGCGGCTAAAGAAGTATAAACTTCAAAAAATTTTCGTATATTTTGCTCCGGCACGACCTAACCGTAGCTCCCCACCCAAAAATTTTTTTTCAGGTAATATTAATTTCACCGGAGCTACCTATTTTGAAAAAAAAAAATTTTCGTATATTTTGCTCCGGCACGACCTAACCGTAGCTTCCCACCCAAAAATTTTTTTTCAGTTAATATTAATTTCACCGGAGCTACCTATTTAAAAAAAAAAATTTTTCGTATATTTTTCTCCGGCACGACCTAACCGTAGCTCCCCACCCAAAATTTTTTTTTCGGGTAATATTAATTTCACCGGAGCTACCTATTTAAAAAAAAAAATGTTTCGTATATTTTGCTCCGGCACGACCTAACCGTAGCTTTTTTTGCTTGTAATATTGGGCCCTATATATACATATATTTGAAATTAAAAAATCTTATCATTGGGAATCGAACCAGGCACCTTCAGACTTACAGTCTGATGTTCTAGCCACTAATCCATATTGTTCATATGATTTTGGGTTTCTTAAATATAATAAAAAAATAAGTATTCTTATTCTAATTTTTCTGAGAAAAATGATGACGATTCTGAGAAAATTCTATATGAAAATGGATTTTTACCCTCTACCAAAAATCATCAAACGTCGCTAAAGAAGTAGAAGCTTCAAAAAAACAGAAGCATAATTGCACAATTCGTCAACAAATAGTGCAGCAAACCCTAAATAACAATGAAATATTTACTGATATTTTTAAATTTAAGAATTTACTTATAAAAAAATTTTTATGATTCATTTAATTTGTATTTTTTAAAGCTTGCAACGATCCAAACATTTTTTCCCAAATATTTTTTAAATCCGTTTTAGATTATTTTAAAGTTTAATTTAAAAAAAACCTTTCATTCACAACATCAGGAGTGTTTCAAAATTTAAAATGGTATAAAACTTTTTAGAGTAGGTTAAGGCTAAGTGCACGAAATCTCTTCAAAACTATGACATATAAAAATAGTTTTGAAGAAAAAAATTAGAACCAGATACATAGGATAATAATGTTATATATGTTTGGTAGAAAGAATTTTTTTTACAAATTTTGTAATTTCAAAATATTTAAAAAAAAAATCTATATATGAATATATGATATATGAATTTAGCTTGAATTTATTTTGTTGTTGTATTATTTCGCTATAATCACTACAAAACTGTTTTTAATGTGATTTTTAATGAGATCCTCTGTCCTCTGTCCTCTGTCCTCTGTCCTCTGTCCTCTGTCCTCTGTCCTCTGTCCTATGAATTTCAGAACACCTAAATGAAATTCAGAATTTATTCCGAGAGTTTCCGTTTTTGGTACTATTTAATGTGAAAATCAGATAAAAAAAACGAAAAAAAACAATAACAATTCAGAATTTTTGTCTGACAACAAAAAGCTATCGCCCTCTAAACAAAACGATTCGTTTTCGATTCGAAATCGATGAATGTATTTCATACAACACATCATTTACGAATCTTTAATGCGAATTGTTTATGAATCGCAAACGATTTACCAATCACATGATAATTAGAATCTTAAACGATATATTGCTTATGTAGGGGTAGTTCATTTCTAGACCAGTTTAATGATGCGTTTATGAATCGTTTTTAATGAAACGTTTATGAATCGTTTTTAACGAAACGTTTATGAATTGTTTTTAATGCATCGTTTATGAATTGTTTTTAATGAATCGTTTATAAATCGTTTTTAATAAATCGTTTGTGAATCGCTTCTAATGAAACGTTTACGAATTTTTTTTTAATTATTATGAATCTGCTTTTAAAAAAATAAATAATAAATAAAAGAAATGTTAACGTTTATATATTGTTTTTATATTAAAAAAAATATCTTATACATTGAAATCACTAGCTTGGATATCACAATTTGATTTTGTATATAAAAAGAAATACTATACTAGGTATAACTATTCTAAGCGCAGAAATTTAGGTCTATCTTCTATTTGAGTATCACCAAAAATATTATTAATTTCTCTAAACACTTCATAATATTTTTTAGAGTTCATATTATTTTTATTTAATAAAATGTTTTATTTTCAAAAAATATAAATGTTATAAATTTATTATGACATAAATTTTTTACTTTTTATGATTTAACTGCGAATCTTAATTGAATCGTTTTGAGGTCGTTAAAACGTAGAGTAGTGACACTTCATTTTCATTCCTCGTTTTTAAAACGTTTTCGAATCGTCTTAGCAAACATAAATTTTTTACTTTTTATGACTTAACCGCGAATCGTAATTGAATCGTTTTGAGGCCGTTAAAACGTAGAGTTCATACTATATAAGAATTATATGTGTGTATTAGTGACACTTCATTTTCATTCCTCGTTTTTAAATCGTTTTCGAATCGTCTTAGGCGTACATCGTTCAAATGTTGTTCCGCCAAAAACGAAATTTTCAAACGAGGAAAAAAATGTAAGTAAAACTAAAAAAAATTAATTTTGATTATTATTTTAATTTTTTTAGAAATAAATTAAAAATTTTAAACTAAAAATTTATAGGAAATCTTCTAAATACACCAATCAAAAGCAGTATGAAGTGTTGGTTGAAACACTAGAAAGAAATGTTGAGTTTGCAAGGGGCTATTGCAAAATTCCAGATGCCAGAAAGAAGGCGTCAAATTTGTGGAAAAATATGGCCGAAGAATTAAATATTCTGGGGCCACCTACACACGATTATGAAGAATGGAAAAAGGTAACATATAGATATTATTTCTTTTTTAAATTTTTTATTCAAGTTATTTCTTAAAAAAGAAAATAAAATAACTTCAAAGATCTCCTTTTTGGCGACTAAATTAATTTTCCTCGTCAAATCAAAAATCTCTTTAAACTCGAAATATTTTAAATATAATTGGAATTATTTAAAATATGATAAATTCGAAATATCTTGATATATTTTTTGACTTTTTTAGGTTTGGTCTAGCTACAAAGATTACACCAGAAAAAAATTAAGAACGAATTACAATAGCATGAATAAAACTGGCGGTGGACCATCTAAAATTTGTACATTCACTTCCTTAGAGGAAAAAGTTATTGAAATATGTGATATGAAAGCAACCATTGCAGGAATAAAAAATACAAAAGCGTTTGGAATTAACGTTGACTCACCAGATCATGAAATGGTTGTTGATGATATTGGATGTGAAATAGATACAGAAGAAACTGTATATGAAACTGATAAATTTGAAGACCAAGAAAATACACAACCCAAAAGTAAAAGACAAAAAATGGAAATGAAATATATGTTGACAAAACAAATAAACCTACAAGAAAATTATTATGCATCTGTGACCACGGAAGTAAAGACGATGACTAATTCAATTAATGGTTTAAAAAGTAGCTTTAGAGATATGGAAAACACGATGCATAAGTGTTATAAACTAGAAAAATTAAAATATGAAGAGGAAAAAAAAATAAATGAAGAGAACAATAAAATTAAAAAAAAAGAAGATAATGTTGCAAGAAGTGCAATTAGGACTACGACTTCCAGAAAACTATAAACTTAGTAATGATGAGGACAGCGATTAATTAATTGTTCATAAGTGCGCTGTAATTTTGGCTGTTTTATTAATTATTTATATATTATTAAAAGACGATCTGAAATAATTGATTATTTTGTAATTTTGACTATTTTGTTAAGACTGAAATATATCTATATATAAAAGACATGGAATAATTGACTATTTTGTATTTTATTATACTTCAAATGAAAATATATAAAAAAAATATGTTGATTAAAAAATAATTAAAAGATAAGGCAAAACTTATTACCTCTACTTTATTAAGTATTCTTCATTATACAATTTAAAATTGGTTATTTAAAATTTACAACGAATTTTTAATTTTATTTCTTATTCTCTTAGCTACTTCGAAAATATTACTATTAGAATCACAACACAATCAATTGTGTTATCATTTAGATCTGAATTGTTATTTAGTGGAATAAGTGGTTCATCAAAATGAATTCTATATCTAATACAAATATTATGCAACGCACAACAAGCATTTAAAAATACAACCGCTTTTTGGGGAGAGTAGTGTAGTTCTCTTGCTGAAAGTAGACATCTGAATCTTTGCTTTAGAAGACCAAATGTATTTTATACTAAACATCTAGCTTTTTGGTGAATACTGTTAAATTTGACTTCAGCTGTCCTTTCCGCTGCATTTCTATATGGTGTCAGAAGCCAAGGTTCCAAAGGGTACCCAGAATCACCTACAAAAACAAAAAAAAAATGTATACGCAAGTAAAATGTAAAATTCGTTATATATTTTACCATTATAACCGAATTTTGTTGGTGATTGAAATTTTATTTTCAATGCATTTGTTACCGTGAAGTTTAAAAATTGTTTTTAATTTTAATTCTCAACAGTGCATATAATATTATTTTTATATGATAAAATATGCCTAGTTAGCAATTCTAAATTTTAAATACAAATTACCTTTTTTTTTGTTTTGTATGAAATTGTTGTTGGAAATGCAATAATTTTAACCATATAAAAGAGGTGCATTTTCGAAAACAATAAAAAAAAAAAAAGGGTAAATAAGTATTTATGCCCTTGTTTTTTCTCTTTAGGTGCTGGAGTTCTTATCCGAAACCAAGTGGGTTCTATCCCTTGCCTAGGATGACAACTCCAGCTATGGTTGATATTAGGATGGAGTGTTCCAACGCCAGTCCTAATATCCAAACCAAAACCCCCGATCTTGGTGGAGGATTCTTGGGTCTATCCAAGAATCCAAAGCTAAGACGATACCGGTCACCACATGGATACTCCTGCGGGAGTACCCATACTATGTTGTGGTATTATGACTGGTTCACCTGCCACTATCAATGAATTCAGAATCACTGAGCAATCATGATTTTGTGTCCATTGATAGTGACAGAGGAACACAGTCATAAGTGGACGGACTCATTGGTCGTTCCTTATCCCAACCAAAACGTGCGGTACCCGGTTGGGATAGGCTTCGAGTAAAACTGACCAATGAAGCTCCAGCCGATCGGTCATGAGATGTCACTTGACATCTTCTATAACTTCAAAATTTATTTTACTAACTTTCAATTTTTCCAATACTAACAAAGTTAGCCTACGGAATACAAGTCATGTAGGGATCTAATTTTTTTGTGTAGAAATAATTAAATTTTCAAAAATCATTTCTAAAATACCTTTTATTCAAAAAAAAAAAAAAATTTAAAATCCAATAATAATAAAGAAAAAGAGAAAATTATAAAATAATTTTCTTCATTCTTCAAAAGTTTTGGTGAAGTAAAAACTTTTCACCTTGTATAATTACAATTAAAAATATATGTAAAAAAAAAAAAACTGACCGACCATAATAAAATTTTTTAAGTTCACTAAACCTCCTTACATAATTGAAGTTATAGCTTCAACAACAAAAAAAAAGTTTTTGATTGTCATACGACATAACGTAAGATTTTTTTTAAATTATAATACATTTCGATAAATTTATAAATGTTTATAAATCTTATATTTATAAATCTTCATACCCTTTAGTACTACCTTAAAAAAATTTTTTTTAAAAGATTCGAAGCCAAATTTTCTTCAAGAAAAAAAATTAAATTCGAAATAAAATTGGAAACAAATTTAATAAAATTAAATAAAATTTTATTTTTATTTTCCTAATTAACTTTAATGCAGTGGTTCTTAACGTTTTCAAAGACGCGGAACAAAATCATGTATATATTTTTCTCGCGGAACACTAAAATTAAAAAAAATTGAAATTCGATATTTAGCAAGAACCTAAAATTAATGAAAAAAAAAGTCGAATGAATTATTACATAGTTAAAAAAAAAAATAAATAAAAATAAATTCTGAAATTGAAATTAATCAAATAATAAACATAAAAGTACCTTAAATTACCTTGCTTTCTTAAGTTTCTAATTTTTTCAATACATTTAAAATTGAAATTTCGCGGAACAACGGTTAAGAATCACTGTTTTAATGAAAAACAATTTGACCTTATGTAATTTTTTTTTCACCTATATTAATGAACATTTTTTTGAATAAAAAAAGAAAACTTAATACTAAATTAAAACTAAATAAAAATTATAGTTGTTTTTTTTATTTTTTATGCCCAATATTAAATAATTTTGCCTATACCTTAATACATTTTCTAACAGGGAAATTGACTTGTATTTTGTATAGCTAAGCTACATTGATATATTTCTATATTTCTAATATTTTCTTTAAAATAAAATAATTTTTTTAATTAAAATTTTCTATTTTCATTTTTTCATATCAATTTTTATTGTCTTACGATATAAAAAAGATATCAATTTTTATTGTCTTACGATAAAAAAAAGATATCAATTTTTATTGTCTTACGATAAAAAAAAAGGCCAAACAAAATTATGAAGTTCATATAAATAAACCATGAAAATTTCATACTGTGTGATGCATACCCTTTTTTTTATGCAACAAAAAAACAAACTCAGCTTACAACAGCACCTCCACTTTAAGCCACAATCATATCAAAACAACAAACAATAACCTGCACATTTTTTATTGAATGAAATCTGCACATAATTTAAATATGCAATATGTATTGTATATATGTAAGAAATAATTATGTTTAATAAAAACAAAAATCTACAAATAATATACATACAAAAAAAAAAAAAAATTGAATTAAGTCAGTAAATAATATATTGCTTTGAATTAATCATAAAACAAAATATGTACTGATTAAATATTGTTGTAAAATAAAAGCGATGAAATAAAGCAAAAGAAAATTTTGAGACGTTATTAAAATATTAATGAGTTATGTAATAAAATTTTATACCTATATAAAAAAAAAAAAAAAAAATTATATCAAATTATTGTTTCATGCGGCATAAGCAGGCAAATTAATGTAGTTTAGTTTAGAATAAAATTGTCGTAGGTATATTTAAGTTTCTTTTTTTGTCAATAAAATTTAAATTTTAACATGAAATGTCTTTGACTTAATTTATTATTTTCATAGGTCCTAGGTAAAAGAAATGCAAGCGTAAGATCCAGCTATAGGTGGCCATAGCTGCGAGCTGAAGAATGACTCCTTAGTAATTTAGATTTAAGTTTTTTTTTATTTTGAATTGGTTGGGGTTTTTGAAATATATCTTTTTTTATACTTCCTTTTACCTTCTATCTTAAAAAGACATCCTATAAATATTGTTATGAACCCTCTGGTGTTCACTGTCGCGTACCCACCCAACGACGAGCTTAGACCCGGCCTGAGAACAGGATGTCCTAGACAGTGGACTCGGCACCAGCTTAAAGTTTTGAAAGTAGAGCACCTTCTTTTGCCTCTACTTTCACCACTTTTCTTTCTTTATCATAAATTTTATGATAAAATTCTCAGAGTTCATCTTGAACTCAAAATTTTTGTGCTTATATACACCCTCCGTTTTCAACATTAATATAATTCATAACAAATGGCGCCCAACTTGGTGCTAGAAATTTGTTATCCTCAATTCAAACAAACCTTAATTTAATTCATAACAAATGGCGCCCAACGTGGTGCTAGAAATTTGTTATCCTCAATTCAAACAAACCTTAATTTAATTCATAACAAATGGCGTCCAACGTGGTAAGACTATGAGTCCTACCCTACTCAAAGAGGTGGAAGGCTTTAAGAGTCTCTACCCTTTGAAAAAAAATTGTAAGATGTAAATCTTACACGACCATAAATTTTTTTTATATATGACTAACATTAAGTTTTTTTATAAAAAAAAAAATAGTATTTTGAGTTTAGTAATATTTTTACCCTACATGTTTTAGAAACCCCAATTCAAAATTTGGCTCTATAAAATATTTATTTATAATATTTGGAGAAAATGTTCACCTTACAGTGTGAGTGCAGTCCAAAAGTAGGCAGAGCCTACACTGATACATGCTGGGGTGAAGATTTTCAGAAAAATATTCATTATCCTTTTTCTAAAAAACTATTCTTTATTTCTTATTCTAACACTACACAAATCTCCTTTTACTTTTCCCTGCAGCGTGAGTGCAGTTTAAAAACTAGGCACAGTCTACACTGGTACATGCTGGGGAGATCAGTCTAATTGGAACATTTCTTTTCCTCACTATCCAATCTTGTTCTAACTTAATAGAGCTAATTATAAAAATTTTCCGTCTTTTTCTAAAATTTTTCTTTACTATATTACTACGCTAAGCATTTCTATTATCTAAAGGACCTATAAAAACTTATATATATAGTATATATAGTATAAGTAGAGACTACGCTAAGCATTTCTATTATCTAAAGGACCTATAAAAACTTATATATATATAAAATTTATAAAAGAATGTAAAGAAGACAAGTTTATTGAATTTTTTTATTGAATTAAAAAAAATAAAAATTTAATTATATATAGTTTATATACTATAACATATTCAAAAAAAAAAAAAAAAATCCTTGAAGGAAATTTATATAATTTAGTAAATAAAAATAAAAATAATAATAATCAAATTTTTATTAAATGTCTGACAAAATAAATCATATAAAAAGCTTAGTAGAAACTTTGTGTCGACAAATTAACATAACAGAACACTTGGCTACACAACCAACTTCACCAGACTTCAGTAGACGATACCCAGACTACCCCTCTAAATATGGCACACTTGGTTCCCAATCTTCAATTAGTCACCAAACAAAGTATTCAAACTCTCCGATTAGAAGAGAAACTACGGAATACTCCGGATCTAACGCCCCAAGAAATCGAGGCCCAAGATCGAACAGACTAAGAAATTCTGAAGAACCATATTATAATAGGCAAGTACCGCGATATGACAGAGAATTAGATCTCAAAAAACGGTTTCGGGGATGAGGTTGAAAACTTTGTAAAAGATGTGGACAATCAAAGAATTGACCACAATATCTGAGATCGAGTATTAATTAATAATTTCCACCAATTACTCGACGCCACAGTAAAAAAGTGGTATTTTCTGCGTTTTAGAGCACACAATAAACAAAATACTACCTGGAGAACTTTTAGTTCAGCCCTCGTAGACGAGTACGCTGATGCCCTTGATGAAGATTTGAAAATCACGGAACTGGTTACGCGGAAACAAAAGTTAGGGGAAACATGGAGAGAATTTATTCTAACCATGATATCTCTCAATCAGAGGTAAGAATCTCCATTGAGTGAACCAAGGTTATGCAACCGAATAAAGTTGAATGCGAGGCGCGAATATCTAGAACCCTTGCAGGCAGTTGAAATATCTGATCTTAATACACTTAGAACTAAACTAAGGATGATAGACTCCTGTCAAGAATCCAGACCGGTTTATAGAACTTACCAAAATGAACCTTGTTATACCAAACCTTCAAACGATCGAAACAGGTATCGCGTACAAGACGATTTCTGTTATAACGACAATTGCTACGAAAAAATGGCATTACAAAACACCAATAAACCAATAAACACCAATAAACTACTTTAATACGACCAAATTTCAAGAAAGGTTTAAGGAACCTACAAAACCAAAAATAAATCAAATTCCAAGATCAACAACTCCTGAAATTAATGTACGTTGTTGGAACTGTGAAATGCCAGGCCATGCGTTCATGGACTGCGCAGCCAATTTCAGACGAGTATTCTGCTACAAATGCGGAATGACTAATGAAGTTTCTCCTACTTGCAAAAATTGCAATAAAACGAGTAAAGATAATGACCTAGGTCAAAATATAATTTTCTCAGACTCCATAGATTATGAGTTACAAAATAATAATGATAATTTTGAGAATAGCGAAAATTCTCAGAAGAAAATAATTAAAATTTTAGAAAGACCTGAAATTCAAGAAATGGAGTATAAGCCAAAGAAACACTGGCCTCCATATTCTTTCAGAAAACAGAGATATGATAGAAAATGCGCAGAATTAGTAACATATAAAAATAGTAGTGAATTAAGATTTAACATAAATAGAACTCCTCGATCAATAAAGAAAAAAAAGAATTCTGTACGCAAAGAAAATTTTTACAAAAATGTGAAAATCGATAAGTCTAACATTCTATCATCAATCATAAAAATTCCACACGATAACCGACCCTATGTGAAAATTCAAGTTGGAAAAGTAACTCTTGAGGGTTTATTAGACTCAGGAGCCTCTATTTCTTGTTTACGAAAAGACAAAAAATGGCTCGCTGAAAATACAAATTTTAAATTACACAAAATTTCAGAATCGGTAATAACCGCAGCCGGTAATAAAACCGATATAATAGGATACATATTAGTACCTATTTTTTTTAATAATATATCGAAAATTTTAAAAATCCACGTAGTCCCTAAATTATCACAACAACTTTATCTTGGCGTAAATTTTTGGACAGAATTTAACCTGGCCCCCCAAATTTTTAATCCAATCGCAGAAATTTCTGAAACGGATCCAAATTTACATCCTTTAAATGTCAAAGAACAGTTAGAATTAGATTCTATAAAGAAAATGTTTCCATCATATGCTATTGAAGGGTTAGGGTGTACACATTTAGAACAACATGTTATAGACACAGGGGACAATGAACCAATTAAACAAAAACATTATCCAATTTCCCCTGCCATACAAACCCTAATATACGCCGAGGTAGATAGAATGCTGGAGATGGGCGTAAAAGAAGAAAGCAATAGTGCTTGGACTTCGCCAGTAGTACTCGTTAGAAAACCAGGAAAGAACCGTTTATGTTTAGATTCGCGAAAAGTGAACGATTTAACAAAGAAAGACGCCTATCCTTTACCCAACATTCAAGGACTGCTTGCGAGAATAGACAAAACCAAATACATTAGCAGTATAGATTTAAAAGACGCTTTCTGGCAGATTCCCTTAGAAAAAGATTCGCGGGAAAAAACTACGTTTGCAATCCCCGGTAGACCCCTTTATCACTTTACACGAATGCCGTTTGGACTCTGCAACGCAGCTCAGCGTGTCGGCTTATGGACAAGGTAATTCCCCAACATCTGAAAGAAGAAGTAAAAGTTTACCTGGACGACTTAATGGTCGCCACCGAAAGTAAAGAACGCCACTTTCAACTTCTAAAAGAAGTTGCAATAGCCTTGAGAAAAGCAAATCTCACCATTAATGTTGAAAAATCAAAATTTTTCATGCGAAAGAGATAAAATACTTAGGATATTTAATTGGCGCGAACGGGACGAAACCAGACCCAGGCAAAATAACCGCAATTTCTGAATACCCTGAGCCCAAAACCCTTAAACAAACCAGACGTTTTCTAGGAATGACTGGATGGTTCCAGCGTTTAATTCCAAACTACTCTACCATTGTCTCATCCATTACCGATTGCCTCAAAACAAAAAATTCAAATAATAAATTCAATTTCACAAATGAAGCTAGAAAAGCTTTCATAAAAATTAAAGAAATTTTAATCTCTGAACCTGTTTTAGCCCCCCTGATTACGGAAAACCTTTTTTCATACAAACTGACGCAAGCCAATCCGGAATCGGAGCCGTTCTTTTCCAATATGACTCCGAAAATAATGAACACCCTGTAGCTTATATGTCAAAAAAGTTTAATGACACTCAAACCCGGTGGGCAGCTACAGAACAAGAGTGTTACGCGGTAAGTGAAGCTATAAAAAAATTCAGGATGTACGTAGAAGGAGTAAAATTTACCGTATTGACTGACTGCGCTTCCCTTCAGTGGTTAATGAAGTGTAAAGACCATCACGGAAAACTTTTTAGATGGTCTTTAAAACTTCAAGCTTTCGAATTCGATGTACAACATAGATCCGAGAAAAAGAATGTTGTGGCCGACACACTCTCACGTTCATTCGGTATAGAGGAAATATCAGCTCGTTCTCCAGATTTAGACCTCGATTCTAAAGCTTTCGAATCAGAAAGTTATAGAGAAATTAGAGAAGCTATTGAAGACAATAGTGATAAGCTTCCAGATCTCAAGGTTGTGGGCAATAAAGTATTTAAAAGGGTAGAGTACAGAAAAGAGCAGGAAATACCAGAATTCAACCTATGGAGACTTTGGGTTCCGACCGAACTAGTAAATGACGTAATAAAAAATAACCACGATCCTCCCCATTCAGCCCACGGCGGATTAGGAAAAACCCTCCATAAATTAAGAACAAAGTACTTTTGGCCAAGAATGTTTACCAACGTAAAACAATATATTTCTAATTGTACAATATGTAAAGAAACAAAACCCACTAATCAGATATTAAGACCTCCTATGGGAAACAAACCCATACCAGAAAGACCCTTCCAAAATTTATATATTGACTTTTTAGGCCCATATCCAAGATCAAAATCAGGAAATACGTGTATCTTTATAATATTAGATTCATTTTCTAAATACGTAATAATTCGACCATTACGTAAAGCTACTTCAGCTAATGCTATTAAAGTCTTAGATGAAGCCTTCAGTCTGTTTGGCTGTCCAGAATGTATCTTAAGCGATAATGGGACACAACTTATTTCAAAAGAATTCAATTCCTATTTGAAAAATTATGGTATAGAACATAAATTAACAGCTTTCTATTCCCCACAAGCCAACGCGAGCGAAAGGGTTAATGGCTCAATTCTCAATGCCATAAGAGCTTACATCGATGGTGAACAGTATAACTGGGATGGCGATCTCGATAGCATAAGCACAGCTCTTCGCGCTAGTGTACATGAAGCGACCGGTATGTCTCCTTATTATATCCTGTTTGGACAGCATATGATAACCCATGGTAGCTCCTTTAAATTACTTAGGAAATTACACATGTTTGAGGGAGAAGATATAGACATATTACCCCCACCAGGATCCTTTCAAATTATAAAGGATATAGTAAAACGTAATTTAGAAAAATCTAAGGAAAAAGGAAGAAGATTGTATGATAGGAAATGTAAAAATATCAAATATAAAATAGGTCAGACAGTATATAGAAGAAATTTTGCACAGAGTGACTTTAGCAAACACTTCAATGCGAAGTTAGGAAAGAAATTTATACCCTGTACTGTACTTAGAATTATAGGAAATAGTACTTACGAACTAAAAGATCTTACAGGTAAAAATCTTATAGGTCGTTATCATGCGAAGGACATTAAGACCTAAAAATTTATGATATGAGAACTAGTTTCATAAATTTAGATGATAAATCTATTATAATTAATTTGTGATTACAATTTAATTTTTTTAACTCTAGAATTTTATGAATATATAAAAATAATATATAAACATATATATAATATATATAAATTAAAAAAAAAAAAAAAAAAAACACTTATAAAAAAATATATATATATGTACTTATAAAAAAAAAAAATAAAAATAAATAAGACATATTTTAAATAAATAAAAAGAATAAAAAAAATGAAAATCTGTAAATAGTTTTAAGTTTGTAAAAAAAAAAAAAAAAAAAAGAATAAAATGAAAAAAAAAAAAATAAATAAATAAATAAAAATATATAAAAAAAAAAAAAAAAAAAATAAATAAATAAAAAAAAAAAAAATACAAAAAAAAATATATATATGTATGACACAAAAAAAAAAAAAAAATCACAAAAAAAAAGTAAGATATATATATTTCAAGTTTATAAGATATATAAAAATTATATAGTTTTAAGTTCAAATTATAAAAAAAAAAAAATATATTTGTAATAAAATTAAAGTTAAAACACAGTTACATATACATCCATACACATCCATACACATACATACACAAAAACAAAGTTAAATCTGTTTTTTTTAAGAAAAGTAAAATAAAATTTTGCCCGGCTCATTCAGTCGGTAGAACATGAGACTCTTTATCACAGGGTCAGCTTCGAGCCCCACCTCTGTTATTTCTTACTCTTTTATTTCTTTTTAAACCTTCACTTGTTTTCTAGCTTCAATCCACCACCTTCTGTGCGTGTGATTGAACCTAATTTGTTACCGTGAAGTTTAAAAATTGTTTTTAATTTTAATTCTCAACAGTGCATATAATATTATTTTTATATGATAAAATATGCCTAGTTTCTAAATTTTAAATACAAATTACCTTTTTTTTGTTTTGTATGAAATTGTTGTTGGAAATGCAATAATTTTAACCATATAAAAGAGGTGCATTTTCGAAAACAATTTCATATCAATTTTTATTGTCTTACAATAAAAAAAAAAAAAAAGGTAAATAAGTATTTATGCCCTTGTTTTTTCTCTTTAGGTGCTGGAGTTCTTATCCGAAGCCAAGTGGGTTCTATCCCTTGCCTACGATGACAACTCCAGCTATGGTTGATATTAGGATGAAGTGTTCCAACGCCAGTCCTAATATCCAACCCAAAACCCCCGATCTTGGTGGAGGATTCTTCGGTCTATCCAAGAATCCAAAGCTAAGACGATACCGGTCACCACATGGATACTCCTGCGGGAGTACCCATACTACGTTGTGGTATTATGACTGGTTCACCTGCCACTATCAATGAATTCAGAATCACTGAGCAATCATGATTTTGTGTCCATTGATAGTGACAGAGGAACACAGTCATAAGTGGACGGACTCATTGGTCGTTCCTTATCCCAACCAAAACGTGCGGTACCCGGTTTGGATAGGCTTCGAGTAAAACTGACCAATGAAGCTCCAGCCGATCGGTCAGGAGATGTCACTTGACATCTTCTATAACTTCAAAATTTATTTTACTAACTTTCAATTTTTCCAATACTAACAAAGTTAGCCTACGGAATAGAATAGAAATAATTAAATTTTCAAAAATCATTTCTAAAATACCTTTTATTCAAAAAAAAAATAAATTTAAAATCCAATAATAATAAAGAAAAAGAGAAAATTATAAAATAATTTTCTTCATTCTTCAAAAGTTTTGGTGAAGTAAAAACTTTTCACCTTGTATAATTACAATTAAAAATATATGTAAAAAAAAAAACTGACCGACCATAATAAAATTTTTTAAGTTCACTAAACCTCCTTACATAATTGAAGTTAAAAGTTTTTGATTGTCATACGACATAACGTAAGATTTTTTTTAAATTATAATACATTTCGATAAATTTATAAATGTTTATAAATCTTATATTTATAAATCTTCATACCCTTTAGTACTACCTTAAAAAAATTTTTTTTAAAAGATTCGAAGCCAAATTTTCTTCAAGAAAAAAAATTAAATTCGAAATAAAATTGGAAACAAATTTAATAAAATTAAATAAAATTTTATTTTTCTTTTCCTAATTAACTTTAATGCAGTGGTTCTTAACGTTTTCAAAGACGCGGAACCCTTTTTTTTTATGCAACAAAAAAAACAAACTCAGCTTACAACAGCACCTCCACTTTACGCCACAATCATATCAAAACAACAAACAATAACCTGCATATTTTTTATTGAATGAAATCTGCACATAATTTAAATATGCAATATGTATTGTATATATGTAAGAAATAATTATGTTTAATAAAAACAAAAATCTACAAATAATATACATACAAAAAAAAAAATTGAATTAAGTCAGTAAATAATATATTGCTTTGAATTAATCATAAAACAAAATATGTACTGATTAAATATTGTTGTAAAATAAAAGCGATGAAATAAAGCAAAAGAAAATTTTGAGACGTTATTAAAATATTAATGAGTTATGTAATAAAATTTTATACCTATATAAAAAAAAAAAAAAAATTATATCAAATTATTGTTTCATGCGGCATAAGCAGGCAAATTAATGTAGTTTAGTTTAGAATAAAATTGTCGTAGGTATATTTAAGTTTCTTTTTTTGTCAATAAAATTTAAATTTTAACATGAAATGTCTTTGACTTAATTTATTATTTTCATAGGTCCTAGGTAAAAGAAATGCAAGCGTAAGATCCAGCTATAGGTGGCCATAGCTGCGAGCTGAAGAATGACTCCTTAGTCATTTAGATTTAAGTTTTTTTTTATTTTGAATTGGTTGGGGTTTTTGAAATATATCTTTTTTTATACTTCCTTTTACCTTCTATCTTAAAAAGACATCCTATAAATATTGTTATGAACCCTCTGGTGTTCACTGTCGCGTACCCATCCAACGACGAGCTTAGACCCGGCCTGAGAACAGGATGTCCTAGACAGTGGACTCGGCACCAGCTTAAAGTTTTGAAAGTAGAGCACCTTCTTTTGCCTCTACTTTCACCACTTTTCTTTCTTTATCATAAATTTTATGATAAAATTCTCAGAGTTCATCTTGAACTCAGAATTTTTGTGCTTATATACACCCTCCGTTTTCAACATTAATTTAATTCATAACAAATGGCGCCCAACGTGGTGCTAGAAATTTGTTATCCTCAATTCAAACAAACCTTAATTTAATTCATAACAAATGGCGCCCAACGTGGTGCTAGAAATTTGTTATCCTCAATTCAAACAAACCTTAATTTAATTCATAACACATTTCCCCATTTTCGAAATTGTTTTTGATAAAACGTTTTTCTGAGCTTGTCGACCATACAGCAGAGTCATGTGAAGATCCACCATTGCGTCCATTAACAGATCTTATAACCAAGTTATGATCACATATCTAAATAAAAAGTTTGTATAAAATTATATATATTTTAAAAATTAATGTATTTTAACAAAAACTTACAACCATAACATTAATACTATGTTTCAGTTTTCTATTAAAATATCGATGCTCTGTTACGTGAGCTCTCAAAATTTGAATATGTGTTCCGTCTATTACACCTTTCACTGATGGAAATTTATGTTTTTCATAAAAATATTTTTTCACTGAATTTTTTTCATTTGGTGTTAATCTTAAATGTATTTCCTTGGGACAAAGTTTGTTTTGAATCGCTGTCGATACATCTGTTAAAACTTTTGAAACGGTTTGCTGAGCTAAGCATAAGTGGAAATCTTGACCCACATTGAGTTGATAACTTCCTTGAGCGTAAAATATCAGAGCAGTAGCTAATCTTATAATTGGAGGAATAGCAGTGGACCTAACAGAATGGGACAAATTCGGCGTTATCTCGTCCAGCACGAAACGAAAAGCTTGCTTGTTTAAACGGAAATGTTTAACAAAAATATCATTCGGAAGCTCAAAAATGTTCGATTTATTTCTTAAAATTCTTCGTTGTATTGAATTCAATTGTCTTCGCTTTTCAACTTCTTCTTCGTTTAATAACCAAAATAGGGCTACGGAACAGATTTTGTTAAAATAGTCCTAGATTCAATTTATTTCAAAAAATTTAATCCTCTAGATTCAATTTATTTCAAAAAATTCAATCTTATTTTTTTATTTGAAATTTGTGTATTTTTTTTTTTGGCATACTTTTGTTTTTTTTTTGACATTTATTTTCAGAATATTTTTTTCAACTTACGGAAACACTTTTTGTCCATTATGAACAGAATACAAAGTACCGATTTATTTTCTGATCAGAATGCAACTTTCAGAAAATTTAACTTTCTGAACAGAATTCATAGTAAGTACCCTGTCCTCAATCACGCCTAAACCGCTGGATAGATTTGTCTGAAATTTTGAACTTAAGTATCATTGGGGCCAACATGGTTATAGGGTACTAGAAATTTTGATCCGAGGCCCCGACGGGGGGCTACCTTAGAAGCCGGCTTTGAAATTTAGGTATATTCCAATAAAATATAGTAGCGTTGGACCCGAAAACCCTTTTTAAAAAACTGGATGTTGAGATTCCCCCAACCGTTGTCCAAGGGCTCAATTGAGGCTATAAAACAAATTTCGAAATTTTGAAGTTAAGTAGCATTGGGACCCGGGATGATCCAAAGCACTGACGGGGGGCTACCTTAGAAGCCGATTGTGCAATTGAGGTATACTCCGATAAAATGTAGTAGCGTTGGACCCGAAAAGCCTATTTAAAAAACCAGAGGTTTTGGGCTTCCGCGGAAGGGGCTGTGTAACAAATTTGGAAATTCAGTTTTTTAGTGCACAAAATCTGGATTAAAGTGTTTTGATATTAATATAAGTTCGGTACTACCGTGTGAAGCCGGGTATTTAGACTATAGTATTATAATAAAATAAACAATATGTACTTACAAAAATATCTCTTTAGGGCATTAGACACCCAAACCGTTTGGAATTTTGGACCGCGTTCCGCATTTAAATATCTAGGAGGGGTTGTCGTTACTAATTATTTGTGCATTTTTAAAGTGGTATAAATTAAAGTGGAATCTACAAGTTTTTATATAAAGCAAAAAAACTTTACATTCTGATTCTCATATGATCTTATTTCCTACCAGAGAACGAAATAATCATTAAAAAACCAATCAAACCGATTCAAGCAACACATACTTTTAAACTAAACAATTCAAATCAAACGAAGTATGAAAGCTTTAAATGTTTAAACGTTACAATTCATTTACTCGTAAGCTGATAAATTAATTCTCACAAAGCAAACAAAATACTTGAAATGAAAAAGCTTTTAAACTTTGCGTATTGATTGTAAGCATTTGCTATATTTATAAATAGTGGTTGTGTTTATAAACAATCATACCGCTTACAATTATTTCAATAAAATTTTTAAAATGGAATGTTCTAAGCCAAATATCTCAATTATTTGTGAGAATTAAAAAAAAAATGTTTTCCTATTTAGAGTCAAAAGAAAGTCTAGGTCCGAAGTATGTGAAAAAATTAAAGAGGTGAAGGACGAAAATGGCAATGTAATGAACAATGTTATCGCTTGCAATAAGTGTTAAGGACGTTCGTTTGCACAAAGGCGTGTATTGTATTTATAATAATATTAAAATGTCTTATAAACAACGGGACTGTTTATAAACAGCATTACTGTTTATAAATAAAATATTGAAAGCTAAATTAATTTCAAATCAGAAGCTTAAAGCTTTTTGCAACTTTCAAACCAATTAAACAAGCTCCTAGATGAAATCTTAAAATTATAAACAAGTCAAGTAAAGCACACTGCTAAGGTTTAAACAGTTTAAACATGATTATTTCGTTGTCTGTTTCCTACCCTCTACACCATAATTCTGATTTCACAAGTAGATTTGTGCAAATGTACAAAGTGTAACTATTAATGATAAAATTATGTGTTTAGGAGGCTCAATTAGTATTATTTTCATAATGTTTTAGTAACTTTAAACTCCTTCATTAAGCTTTACATTTAATACACTAAGTGAATCAAGAAATTTAAGAATTAATTATTTCATGAAAAAAGAGATTTAAAAAATGTGCAAATTTTAATATTGTGATATTTTTTTATTATTTCATGTTGTAAACACTATTTTTTGTGTAAATATTAACTTTATTAAGGTATACTGTAAATATTAAGGTATGGTTTAGATTTTGCATAAATAATTGACTAATTGACGTCATCACGTTTTAATTAAAAAAAGCTGGCGTAACTACAGTTTCCTTGAACCTCTCGGAATGTGCTGAAACTGGGAGAGGGGGTAGAGGCGGTGCCCAAACTCCCAAAACTGAAATCAGTTCTTGGGACAAACGCCCCGTTTCGGAGATAGGGCCCCCCAAAATGTTCATACATTTTAATGTGGACATTTTTTTTTTGTGCCCGATTTGCCATATTTTTTGGTACGTGGTAGAGGCGGTTCCTAAAATGTTAAATCCGAAACAGTTTTTGCGGGAAGGCCCCCATTTCGGAGTTATGGTCCTTTAAGATTTTTGGAAAGTTCTGTTTAAAAAAACGTATGAAGAAAAAATTAAACAATAGGCCATTACTCGAAAAGAATTTTAATTACTGAATTTCAAATTCCTAATGCATTTTGCTGTTCCACAGCGTGTATTTGAAATATCATTACTGTGACGTAACACAGTCAAATTTTTTACGGCATATACACCTTGTGATTTTTTTCATGTGACAAAAATAAAAAAGCTCATGAGCCTACTGAGCATTCTAAAACCAAACGGTTTGGGTGTCTATAGGGCATTACGTATAAAATAAACAATATGTAATTACAAAAATATCTCTTTAGGGCATTACGTATTTCAATCCCATCATTAGTACTTGTGGGGTCAGATTTATTTGGTTGGGGTAGATTTTTGTTTCTTTCATTCTCTATCAATTCATTCATCCACGTTGTTTTTACTTGATCTCTTTTTGAATTTAAAAAATTGTGTAGCACTAAACATGTTTTGATCAGCAATGTTGTGTTGTCTATTCTGTTATTCAATCACTTACCCAATCTTCTAAACCTGGCTTTCAGATGGCCAAACGCATTTTCCACTACCCGGCGGCACTTGGATAAGTGGTAATTAAAAATTTTGTCACCATCATCTGCTTTCAGTTTAAAAGGGTAAGGCTTGTAGACAACTTAAACGCAGAATCACGAATTAACAAAGGGGGTACTTCTATAGAATTTATAATTTTTGTGTGTCGGTGTAATAATGATTTTTCAATTATGTGCTGCTCTTTAAGTTGGGATCCTTCAAAAATATAAGAATCATTACACCGACCAGGAGCTCCAACATTAATGTACGAAAAATTGTACCTATGGTCAACAGCAGCAAATAATATTGTAGAGTACCACCCTTTGTAATTGCAGTAGTCAGTGGCATCTTTTTTAGCAGGTATTACTTCAATATGAGTCGCATCTAAAAATATATTTAAATATTAAATTAAATTCAAAAATTTTAAAAATAAAAATAACTTACCGATTGCTTCAATGTGTAGCGATAATAGTAATGTTAAAATAAAAATATAATGTAATGAAAATAAAAGCAATGCAAAGTTCATTAGCCAAATATTGCTGACAATTAAAATTATAAGTATATTGACTAAAATTGTAATAAAATATATTTTGCTAACGATGTAAAATTAGGTTTAAGAATTTAGTATAAATAACTTGAATTCGATCAATAAAAATAACAATTGATTTTCAATCATTCAACTGTTCAATCATTATAATTAAAGCGTGTGTAAGTATTTTCTTACAAAGCTTAAATTGACATAGCAGTTCGCTGCTTAGTTTTTCAGATAAAATTAATAACATACATCTTATCTTCACATGGCGATCCTGCCAGACTACGATACCAGAAGACGTGCATAAATAATGTCCAATAGAATAACCCTTGAAGAATATAGAAGAAGACAATCAGAAACCAAAAAACAGCCTATACAAAAAGAAGTTCCAAAATCAAAATTTGACCAATATATAGAGCAACAAAAAGCAAAACTACAAGGGGAATTGGAAAAAGACAAATCTGCTGGTCCAAGACCACGTCAATTAATTTTAAAAGAATCTCAAGGAAAACTAAAAATATTAAAACGACAAAAAAGAGGCGGTCGACGCATTAAAATAAAACGAGAATTAGCTGAATTATATCGTTGTGCAGCTTTGACCACCTGTAAAGAACAAAGAAGTACCTTCATCCAAAAAAATCAAAATTTTGAAATATGGGCGGCGGAAGTAGCAAAGAAGCCAAAGACGAAGTAATCATCAACAACGCAGGGACAGGAACAGCAGCATTAGCCAATAATAATAATAACACAACTGGCTTTGAGTTAGAAAATTTAACCGAAATAAAATACATTTTAATACTAATTTTATTTATAATCATTTTAAAATTTGCTTTTAAACATATTCAAAAATACATGTCTAGAAAAATAAGAAAAGAAATAGTAGATTACAATATAAATCATGTTTAATAAAACTTAGTAAATCAAAAAGAAAATTAAAAATCAAATTTTTATAATTATATCATACAAAAAAAAAAATAAAATAAAACATCTAAATTGAAAGTATTTTCCCAAAGAATTATTTTATTTTTTTTCCATGGAAAAAAGGCATTTAAAAAATTTTATAACAGAACTAGAAAAGAGTATTGCTGAGGTTGAAAACAAGAATGAAAAATTCTCCCCTACACAGATTTTACACAAAACTACACAAGCAAAAAACTATAGAATATTATTTCTTAATCAATTAAAAAATTCCAATTTAGATCAGTCGAATAAAGACTCTTTATATAAAAAATTCGAAGAAAAATTTAAACATTTAACACAAATCTTAGATTCTCTTGCGATACAAGATTTAAATGAATCAGGCGAAAGCAGTGTACTAGATGATATTGAGGTAAACGAAATAGAAAAAGATATATTAGAAAATTATAAAAAGATCAAATTAGATTTTAAAGAAACAAATAAATTAGAAAACGAAATGGCAGATTTTGATATAGGCACTACTATAAAAATAATACCTATATTTGAAGGTGATTATAAAGAGACTATAAACTTCCTTAATTTAATGAAATATGTACACGACACAATAAAACAAGACCAACAAGAAAAATTCTTGGAATTTGTTTACAGAACCAGACTTTCCATAAAAGCTCGTAATAAATTAGCTAGAGAACCAGTACCAAAAACGATGGTTGAATTTAGTACAATTTTCAAAAAATATTTCAAAAATCATAGAACCGTAGTTAACATTGGTAGAGATATATCAACAACTTTTCATAAAAATACTGTTGAACAATATGCTAATAGGATGGAATCATTACTCGCTGAATTAAATGAGTTCCATATAGCTGAGCAGGGTGAGCAAAACCGAGAAACTATAGTAGCACTAAATGACCAATTCGTATTGCAAACATTTAAAGCGAACTTGAAAGATCATATTAGTCAAACAGTTTACTCCGCTCAACCAAAGACTCTTCGGGAAGCTATTAATCTTGCCCTAGAATTAGAATCATCTAACATAGATAAAAATAGTTCAGTTCACGTAAATTACATGCGTAAGACCAATAATTCTAGAAATAATTATAACAAAAATTTTGAAAAAAGAAATAACCCTAATAAAGGAAATAACTTCAATAATAATAAAAATTATAACAATAGCAAACAAAGAAATAATAATTTCAATCATAGGAATACCAATTTTAATAACAACCATAATAATAATAATAATAATAATAATAATAATAATAATAATAATAATAATAATAATAATAATAATTTCAGAAATAGGAACAATTATAATAATAACAGTAGAAATCAAAATAATAATGGTTATAGAAATAACAATAACTTTAATAGAAACAAAAATAATACTGAAAATAATAACCAAAGAAGAGCATATCATATAAATTCGGGAAACGAGATGAATGCCTCGGAAAACATGTTCAACCACAGACAAAGAGAGTTTGCGAACCTACATATACAATAAATATCTTTAATAACCAAACAAAAATTGACTCTAATTACTTAATTTTAACTGATGATACAGAAGATAAACCCTTAATATTTTTAATAGACACGGGAGCCGATATTATTTCATTAAATAAAATAGTTAATAAGGCACAAATCAAAAAGGAAGAATACTGTAATATTACAGGAATTTCAGAAACATCAACAAAATCGTTAGGCTCAATTAATTTAAAACTTAATATTGAAAACGAAAAGCTAGAACAACAATTTCAAGTAGTAGGCGAAAATTTTCCTATTAAAGCTGATGGTATTTTAGGCCGAAATTTTCTCATTAACCAATCATGTAAAATTGACTATGAAACATTTACGATATCTATATTTTTAAATCACAACGAATACATACTCCCTATACAAACACATTTTCCAAATCTTAATGTAATTAAAGTATTACCGCGCTCAGAAGCAATTTATCCTATAAATCTAGAAAGAAATGAAGACTTGTTAATATGTAACGAAGAAATAAAAAGGGGAATTTTTATAGCAAATACAATAGTACCTAAAAACGGTATTGCTCATATTAAAATTTAAATACTCTGAACGAAGAAGTTTTAATTGAAAATTTAAATCCCATAGTAAGACCATTAAAAGAATATGCTATCTTGAATTTTGAAAATTCCGGAAACAGAAACGAAAAATTAGTTAAACATTTAAATATAGCTCGAAGTGACCCTACTGCAGAAAAAACTATACTAGAAATATGCAAAAAATTTTCAAATATCTTTTATTTACCTGGTGACAAGTTAACCGCAAATAATTTTTATGATCAAAGAATTTCTTTAACTGAAAAAACACCTATATATATTAAAAATTATCGACTTCCCCAGGCGCAATTAAAAGAAATTGACAAAGAAATAGAAAAATTACTTCAAGAAGATATAATAGAAAATTCTACAAGCCCATATAATTCACCATTATTATTAGTACCTAAAAAAAGTAACACCGACGAGAAAAAATGGAGACTAGTCGTGGATTTCAGGCAATTAAATAAGAAAATTGTAAGTGATAAATTTCCATTAACTCGACTTGAAGATATTTTAGATAATTTAGGCAATGCAAAATATTTTTCAACTTTAGATTTAGTTAGCTCATTTCATCAAATAGAATTGGATAAGTTTTCAAAATCTTTAACAGCATTTTCTACTAACAGGGGACACTTTCAGTTCAAAAGATTACCTTTCGGATTAAAAATTTCATCCAACAGTTTTCAAAGAATGCTATCAATTGCTTTATCTGGATTGCATGAAAATGCATTCATTTATATCGATGATATTATTATATTTGGTAAAAACCTCAAAAATCATAACCAAAATCTCGTAAACGTATTTCAAAGACTTCAAGAGTACAATCTAAAACTAAACCCCGAAAAGTGTCATTTTCTTCAGAAGGAAGTTATATATTTAGGACAACTTATCACAGAAAAAGGAATAAAACCTGACCCATCAAAATTTAATATAATTCTAAATTATCCCATACCTAAAGACAAAAACAATTACTATAGGCGATTTATTGAAAATTTCGCAGAAATTTCTAGACCTATAAATGATTTAACAAGAAAAAATGTTATTTTCGAATGGACTGAAAAATGTCAGAATTCCTTTATAACCCTTAAAAATAAATTAATAAGTCCACCCGTATTAAGTTATCCTGACTTTTCAAAACCGTTTATTGTCACTACAGATGCATCCAATTATGCTCTTGGTGCAATTCTGTCACAAGGAGAAATTGGTCAAGATTTACCTATTTGTTATGCAAGTAGATCCTTAAACAAACATGAAATTAAAAAACCAGTTATAGAAAAAGAGCTTCTTGGCATATATTGGGCTATAAACCATTTCAGACCCTATATTTATGGAAGAAAATTTCAAGTTGTTACCGACCATAGGCCATTAATCAGTCTTTTTACACACAAAGACCCTTCATCAAAATTAACGCGAATTAGATTAGAATTAAGTGATTACGACTTCGAAATTATATACAAACAAGGTAAACTAAATTGTAATGCAGATGCACTTTCAAGAATCAAACTTGATTCTGACACATTGAAATCATTAATACCTATTGAAAATAATATAAACATAGTTACACGTAGTAAAAATTATGAAACTGGGAAATCAAATGAAAAAATTAATAATAATAGGCAACTAAAAAACGAATTAAATAATTTGGGGGAATTAGCGCAAATAAATAAAAATTTAAATGGTGCACCAAATAAACAAAAGCACACAGACAAAAAAGTTTCTTTAACCATCGAGCCTGATCAACTCAATATTTGGGAAAGTACTTCAATCTGTGATGTAAGAAATTTGCAAATTATAAATTTTGTATGTAAAAATAATTTAAAAAATAAACTCGAGATAACATTCGAGAAAAATATTACTGTAGAATATGATAAAAGAATAATTATAAATCATTTGATAGAAAAAATAAATAATGAGTTATGTAAAAGAAAAATAAAAATTGTTGCCCTAAAGAAAAATGATGAGTTATTTAATACTGTTAATATAAAAGAATTCAAAGAAGAATATAATAAAATAAAAAGAAAACTCAAAATTATAATATTTGTACCCCCAACAAGAATAATTAATGAAAATATGCAAAAAGAATTAATAAAAGAGTATCATGATACAAAAATTAATGGACATTTAGGAATTAATAGAATGATAAGAAAGTTAAAACAAAAATATGTATGGAAAAATATGAATAAACAAGTAAAAAACTATGTAAAAAATTGTAAAATATGCGCAAAAACTAAACGAATAAAAAATGTAAAAGAAAAATTAGAAGTAACAAATACACCAAATACTTCATTTGAAATAATAGCAATGGATATAGTAGGTCCTTTAAAACCCAGTAAAAATTATAGGTATATTTTAACGTTACAATGTGAACTAACAAAATATGTAGAAGCTTATCCTTTAGAGAATAAAGAAGCAAAAACAGTTTTAAAAATATTTTTAAATCAATTTGTATTAAAATTCGGAAAAATGAAGATTATAAAAACAGATTTAGGAAAAGAATTTATAAATAAAATTTTTAACGAGATGTGTAGCTGCTTAGAAATAGAACATTCAAAATCAACCCCTTACCATCATGAATCTTTAGGCACAATAGAAAGAAACCACCGAGTATTAATGAATACCTATTATCTTTTAGCAATGAAAATGACTGGGATGAATTAATCCCATATTTAACTTTTTGTTACAATACGACACCACATTCTGATATAGGATATTCTCCTTATGAACTTGTATATGGTAAACTAGCAGAATTACTAACATCCGTCTTAAAACTAAAAAGTCAAGAATCCGAATTTAATAATTGTAATGAATACCTTGTAGAATTAAAACAGAGATTAAATTTCTCTAGAATGAAAGCGAGAGAGTTATTAATAAAAGCTAAATTAAAAAGAAAAAATTATTATGATAAAAATTCATATCCACTTAATATAGAAATTGGTAGTTTAGTAATGTTAAAAGTAAATAATCGTAAGAAATTAGACCAACCTTTTATAGGTCCTTTTAAAGTTATAGACATAGATAATGTAAATGCTAAGATAAGACTTAATGATAACACTGAAAAAGTAGTTCACAAAAATAACTTAAAACTGTTCAAAAAATAAAAATTCAAAAAAAAAAAAAATATATAAAAAATAAAAAATAAAAAAAAAAAAATAAAAATAAAAAAAAATAAAAAAAAAATTTTTTTAATTTAAAAAAAAAAAAAAAAATTTTTTTAATAACCGTTGGAGGTGTAGCGATAATAATAATGTTAAAATAAAAATATAATGTAATCAAAATAAAAGCAATGCAAAGTTCATTAGCCAAATATTGCTGACAATTAAAATTATAAGTATATTGACTAAAATTGTAATAAAATATATTTTGCTAACGATGTAAAATTAGGTTTAAGAATTTAGTATAAATAACTTGAATTCGATCAATAAAAATAACAATTGATTTTCAATCATTCAACTGTTCAATCATTATAATTAAAGCGTGTGTAAGTATTTTCTTACAAAGCTTAAATTGACATAGCAGTTCGCTGCTTAGTTTTTCAGATAAAATTAATAACATAAATCTTATCTTCACAAATGCATTGCTCAAAACCAGCAATATTGGTTTTTATGATTTCATCACTTAGTGGATAAGCATTTAAATACATTGGACGCAATCGATAAGTTGGGATCCTTCAAAAATATAAGAATTATTACACCGACCAGGATCTCCAACATTAATGTACGAAAAATTGTACCTAAGGTCAACAGCAGCAAATAATATTGTAGAGTACCACCCTTTGTAATTGTAGTAGTCAGTGGCATCTTTTTTGGCAGGTTTTACTTCAATATGAGTCCCATCTAAAAATATATTTAGATATTAAATTAAATTCAAAAATTTTAAAAATAAAAATAACTTACCGATTGCTCCATGCATTGAGGACCACCAAGTTGCTCAAAACCAGCAATATTGGTTTTGATGATTTCATCACTTAGTGGATAAGCATTTAAATACATTGCAATTCTGCACAAAATTCCAGGACAATTTCGCAAACGGTTGTGCGCCCTATTCCAAAGACGTTTGCTACTGTCCCTGTACTCTGCCGATGATCCCAAGGCGTACAGCGCTCCGGCGATTCTTTTTTTAAAGGGCATCTCCCGAAATTGTGCTTTCATTTTCGCTAAATTCGGGAGCAACGCGCAAATCATTAAACGAATTTAGTGACATTCGTAAATTTCCCTGAAAAATGTTTCGCCGTTTTTTGCCAACTCATTCTCACAAAATTTAATTTTCCGATGTTAAAAATAAAAAAATAAAAACTCAGCGAAATATGTACCTACATTTAATTAATTAACATCAAACTTACCAGTGTCCAAATTCTGCGGTTGGTTTTCCAGAAAAAACTTATTTATTCTACGTAGTTTCCACCAAAAACTTATTTATTGCTACATTATTTTCCATCAGCGCTATTTCTAATTTTCTTTTTTTCTCCAATAAAATCTCTTCCTGTTCACTTCTTGCTGCAATTAGATTAAAAAATTCTTCTGCAATTTGTTCTTGGTCCATCTTTTTAATTTTTTTTATTTTAGTATATACAAATAATTTGATGAAACGGTTGTTATTATTATTTTAGAAATATTTCTCCATAAAATTTTTAAACATTTTAGTTTCTTTACAATTGTTTTTTCTAGCTTTCAAAAAAATAAAGTATGTGAACGGATTTCTTCAATGTAGTTTCAGTTCTTCCGTGTGTCCCGAGACACATATGTTTTTTTTATATAATAAGATATTGAAAAAAAAATTCAATAATGAAAATATTAAACGATTAGGTATTAGGATATAAAATTAAAAATAAAAGAAATATTGGTATATTAAAAAAAAATTTATTTTTGCAAAATAAATTCATGAAATAAAAAACTATGTTAATGGATATGGATGAAGTTGAAAATAATGATTTAATCAGTTACATAGATATAGACGAAAATCTTCAATTAAACGAAAATGATAGTGATATCAAAATGAATAATATGTGTTGAGAAATGTTACAAATCGGAACCAACATGTTAAGGATTTTATTTTATAAGTCTAAACTTAAGTTCAAATAACTTTGTAATTAATATAATTTTATGTCAGTAAAAATTCATATATTTATATCCACACGTTTTGTAATAATATATTTCGTGAAAATTAATTAGGTCAACTAATTTCTGCAACCTATGTAGTTTTTTAAGTCAAACAATTTGTATAAATAGCTGGAATCAATAATTAATAAATCAATTATCAATTTTAATTCAAACAAATAAGTTTTTAAAGTTTTTACAGGTGCAGTGATTTGAGGACCTACCCAAGGTATCCTCATTTCTTACTTATTCAATTTATAGGTGCAGTGGATCTACCAAAGGTATCCATAATTCACCCAACTAGATCCTAGGAATTAAAAGAAATTCCTACAATATGAATGTCGATGATGATGATGAAAATACATATTTAATCAATTATATGGAAGTCGACGATGAATTCAATGAAATAATTTTAAACTATCAAATTCCTTTAATATTCAAAATGATTTTACTGAGCATTTTCCTGTTAACAAAAAAAGAGGTTCTAAATCTATACTAAACTGATCTTATGAATCTGAATTAAATTAATATTTTATTTTTTTTTCATCTGATAAAATTAACATATTTTTAAAAACATTTTTTTTTTACATAAAGAAATATAAAACTAAAATTACTTAAATTATTAATGTTACTTATGACCTTAGGTTCTTAAAATAATTTGCTATATGTAATTGTAACGTTTGGTCTAAATTTTCCTTTTATTTAGTAGAATACAGAATTTTATGGTTATTCTTATGCATTATTTCTTGATATGTACAATTTTTTGAATAAATAATTTATTGAAGTTTAAAAATAATATTATAGATTCGTTACATATTGTAACTATGTATTATAGCTTCGCTACACTTCAGGTTACCAACCATGAATTTCATGGTTTGAAAATGGGGTGACACTCTTATAAAAAATGGTTTGGCTTGAAATTAAATAAAAAAAACACACGAAGCAGTCATAGAACTGCTGACAGAAGTTAATACTTGAAATTTTTTTTTTTTATCAAATATAGAGCTGTTCAGTACAAATTGTACATTAAAATAAAAAGTAACAATAGAAAATCATGCCTTCAATAAAAATGATTTTTATTTTAATTTACATTTTGTACTGAGCAGCCCATCATTTGTAGCCACTTTTATTTCATAGTTTAAAGCTTTTAAGTATAAACGTCTTTCGGCAGTTCCTATGACTGCTTCTTGTGTTTTTTTCTTCTTATATTACCTATAGCATTCTATTTGTCAATTTTTCAATTTTTTCTAATTAATTTCTACCTTTTATCTATTTAATGTAGATTTCAATTTTCATTGTGGTTGTTTAAAAAAAAATTTAACTTATCCTTAAGCCAAAAAACTATACCAACATTATATGTATAATGAATTTTTTGTTCGAACATAGAACAAAGTTTATAATTTAATCTTTTTCTTCTTTTCTCGTTACTTCTCTACGGCGTGCTAATCTTTCTTATAAAAAATAAAGGAAATAAATAACTTTTTATTTAATAAAAAAAAAATGGAGTAAAAAGCAAATTGTTTGATAAAATTCATCCTAAAATAATATAGCAAAAAAAAAAAAGATTAGGCTCTAGGTTCAATGTCATTATCATTGTTGTAAAACAACATAAACTTTCGACTTAAAATTAAATTTAAGATTTAGGATATTTCTTTTTTTTTCGGTTCTTTTTTTTATCATATTACAGAAATTATATATTAGGTTTATATTGTACACAATATCTGAACATATTTTTAGATACGTAGAAGAAATACAAAAAATTTTCTATTTTTATTTTTGTAAGAAAATTCCCAAATGTTGTGATAAAAATATTAATATAAAATTTAGGTACCGGACTAATTCATAAGACTCCAGATTATATCATACACACAGCAAAGCGATGAATCGCTTGCCACGAATTGCATGCGACGAATTGCTTGCGACGAATTAGCCGGGAATCAAAATATAGTTTTTAGCAAATTATGTAATCTATGGTAAGAATATTAAAATGTATCGTTTATGTCTGATATAATCTGGAGTCTTATGAAACGAAGAACTAAATTCTCTCACATGTACACAAGAACTATTCACAAAAATATATGCCAACAAGAACTATTCACAAAAGATGATAAAAATTATTGTTCCGGAATATTCAATTTGTAATTACGATTCAATTTGTAATTACGAAAAAAAACATGGTTTTTCAAAATCTTCTATACCCAGAAATATAGTATAATTTTCAGAAGTTTTATGTATACATATCAAATAGATTTTCGCATAATCTTGCAACAAATTCTATGCATAACTTTTATTAGTGTTAAAAGATTCGTAAGTTTATTGTATTTTTCTTTATCTGTAATATTTGAAGTTTATGCTGGCTGCTAAATAGTAAACTCGTTCTGAAAAATGTTGTCAGAAAAATAATTTTTTTACGTCGATAACGTGCCTTTGTAATGCCGACATCTTAAATAATCATAATAATCTGTTCGAAAAATATTTTCATTATGACAGTACAATGAAATAACTTGGACAGTTTATAGGTAATGATACATTATTTTGCTAATTTAATTCAAAAAACGCACCATTACTTTCTTTTTCACTATCATTTATCAAAAAAGAAGTAAAAAAAAAAAAATATGTGAGTCTCGGGACACACGGAAGAAGTGAAACTTCATGGCAAGTAGTATTTTCTGGGAAGGCTAAATAAATATTTAAAATGGCCAAGTGCATATAAGATATGACGCCGATCGATTTTTTCGACGGCGACTAGTTGATTTTTGCCCTTCGAATGCTGCGGTCAGTAGACTTAAAATTACTTGTTTTGGGGAATTCGGCGGCTTAGAAAAAATTAAAACCCAGCGACTGCTTATACCTTGTTCGCATTCTAATTTAAATTCCACTTATATTCCGGAAAACAAATTACCGTTCGCATTACAAAATTTGATGAGAAGTGGAATTTAATGATGTATACAAAAATTTAAAAATTTGTTGTTGAAAATTTTGACTTTTTATCTCACTTTTAATCAATTTTATTTTGTTTTTTTTCTTCATTTTGACTCGAATTTGACAAAAAAAATTGTTGCCAACTATAACAAAATTTCAAAAAGTGAGTGAAAGTAACTATAAATATAGAATTTTAACTCTGACAAACTAGAATATGAAAGTGGAATATACATATTCCGGAATATATTTTTATATGAAAAATCCAGTTCATTTTCCTGAAATATTCCGGAAAACAGCATATTCCACAAATATTCTCCTAATGCGAACACCATATTAGAGATAAAAGCATTTAAAAATTCTAAAATACTTTTTAAGCTCAAAAAGTTTAGTGGCATAAAATTATTTCAAAATGGCTAGATTTATGGCAACACTGATTGCAGATGATTTCTACTATATTTTAAGCTGTAAACACAATTCCGGTTATTCGCGACAATAATGTATGAAAAAACAGCAGCGTGGCTTAAATCATGTTTTTATTTTTGTTGCCCGAAAAGTTTAACCTACAATAACTTTTGCAAATATGCCTGAAAAATTTCATGTTTATTAGTACTTCTTCTGAAAAGGAATTGTAAAAAAATATTCCTCCTGCATTTTATTAGTGTAATTTAATCTCAAAAATAAATTACACCAACAAACTACAAATTACATTAAGAAAAATTAATATCATAAATAAATTATCTACAAAATAGGTGCATTGGAACATTTTTATTCAGAATACATATTTGTATTTCAAAAACTTTTTGAAAATTAGCACTAATAATTAATAAATGAAATATTTGTTATTCAATAATTTAAAATAAATTATATTTCCCTTTCAATCGAAAAAAAAATAGTATTTTCGACTTTAATTCTGAGCTAACATAGAGTAGGTTATTGCGCTGATAAGCTTCATTAAGTTGCTAGCGGCTGTCGGTTTTATCATCAGCTGACACATAAATTTTTTCTTTTTTTTTTTTTCCCTTTTTTTTTGACAATAATCGTTTGAATTTTGACAATAATCGTTTGAATTTTGTTTTATTTTTTGACAATAATTGTTCTGTTTTTGACACTTACATTTTTTTCACTCTCAATCAGACTCCGACGCGATCATCGATTTCGAGCTAGCGCGAGCGACGCAGCGACGTTTTTTGGCCTAGCAGCAACGACCAAATTTTTAGGTGAAAGCGATCGCTAGCAGCCATATAAATTTAAAAAAAAAAAAAAAAACCAAGCAGCGACGAAAATTTTTGTCTTTTTTTTCTTTGTTTTTTTTTTTTTTTTGTTTTTTTTTTGTTTTTTTTTTTTTTTTTTTTTTAACGCTTTTTTTTTTGTTAGCGATTATCAGCGGCGCAGCAGCGATCAAGAATTTTTTTTTTAGCAGCAGCCCCAAAAAATTGAAAATTTCGCTGCTTAGCCGCCGCGACTAAAAATATGATCGCGTCGGAGTCTCCTCTCAATCACAATGCCTCTAAAGAAGTTTCACTTCAAAAAAAACTAATTCATAAACAATTAGAAAAGGTTGAAAACAAGAAACTAAATTTGAAATATGAATACGAATAGTTTTTTATATAAAATGTATACGCATAGTAGGTTGATGAAAAAAAGGAGTTATGTATGTTATGTAGAAAAAGAAAATTTTTTCCATTTTATATTGTATTCAAGTTTTTGATTCATTCATTTCAGATTTTGAAATGGGTCGGTTTCGTTGTTTCGTTAAAAACATATAAATTTTTATATTGTAAATGTTACATTACATAATATAAATAATGTATAATGTTTATATATGTTACATTATGTTTATGCACATCATTTTTCGAATTTATACGAAATGTTAAATTTTAATTTAATAATAAAAAAATAAAAAAAAATCATTTGCGATCCTTCATCTAGCCTGTGCATTTTATTTTCATTTTTTTTATTCATTTTTAATTTTTCTTCTTTTTTTTATTTTTCTCATTTTTTAAGTTAAATTTTGAGAAAAAATGTGTTTTTCAAAAGTTTTCTTTTTCAACTTTTTTTTAACGCATCGCAGAAATTTTCAAGTAATGCCATTTAAATTGTATTTGAAGTCAGACTTTTGTCGAAGGAAAATCTCAAAAATCGTTATTGAAATTAAAAAAACAGCCCGAATGCAATTAGCCTGTATGTGACTTTTGGTGGACTAAAAAGATGCTAATTTGGTTACTGCTTGGCTGCAGGTTCTATATCTATAAAAATTATATATAAGTTTATATAAATATATTATTGTCTGTAGTTTTTCTTTTATGTTCATGTTTTTAGGACATTTAAAAAATAAAACAAAAAATAAAAAGGTTTGTAATTTATCTTATAATCAGATTGTAATAAAGTATTAAAATAATAATAATGAAACTATTTTCTTCTGAAAAACATAAAAAACAAAGGAAGGAAAAGTAAAAATGTTCACTTAATTTATATAATAATTTATTTTAAAGGAACAGTAAACTTTTTTTTAACAACATGAAAGTAAAACTTATTTAGTTTATTTTAAATAGTGTATTATACATATGGGACAAAATCAAACCTAAGGGAAAATTGTGTCGGCGGTATTTGACAAATAAAAAAGTAATAAAAAAAGTATCAAAAGCAATTCTTATATCCACCAATATTTAGTTTATTTTATTATAAACCTAAATATTAATAATAATTAATAATTTTTCATGATATTTTAAGTAGAATATGCATTTTTAGTTAAAAACAAAAAAAAAAAAAACAAAAATTAATTTACAAAACAGTTACTAATTTAATAAAAAATGAAATCCATGTAAATTTTGTTAAAAAAAATTTTTTTTTTTGTTTTTGAGAACAAAAATGGTAAGTAAAGTTTTTGATTGTCAAGAGTGAGAATATATTTATTTGATAATTTATGGAAAAAAAAAAAGAATATCCGAAATTAAAACACAAAGGGAGGTCGTTTATTACTTAAATCATGACCACGTATGTCAACTTTTTCAAATTATTTCAAAATAATTAGTAAATTTTTTTGATTTCAAAGATTACATGAAATGTCATGAGTAAAAAATTCTAATTAATAGGAAATTTTTCCACATTTCATAGACCGAAAATCGAAAGCAAAGAGGAAGCAATATAATACCAGATATTTGGCGACAATAAAATATAAATCCGGAGCGATACGAGAAATTTAAGAACAAAAAATATGAAAATAAATGCAAAAATTAGAAAACAAATTTATTTCGAGATTTATTCAGATTCCGAGTCAGACTAAATTTTTTTTCTCTAATTTATAATGTAATTTTTTTATATATATAATAATTGCAATAAAAAAATAAAAAACATTAAAAAATATAAAAATTTCGTCATTTTTCTTCTTTTTTTTTGCTAGCTCATGACAAATTTTTCAATTTTTAGTTAAAAAAAACCAAAAAAAATTTTTTTGAGTTAACCATCAAATTATTAAGATAGTCAACTAAATTTTGCCCAAGATTAGACTATTTTCAGTGCTTCTGCTGTTTTTTTATTTTTTAAATTTTTGGAACGTAGTTCCTTATCATGTGGAAAAATTTATTAAAAATTTGAACACTTTAGTGTCAGTACATAGTGTCGGTGCACAGATGCCGACACGATCATAGATTTTGAGCGACCGCAAGGTGAAAGCGATCGCTAGCAGTCATAGAAGTTTAAAAAAAAAAAAAAAAAAACCAAGCAGCAACGAAAAATTTTTGTGTTTTTTTTTTTTTTTTTTTGTTTTTTTTTTTTAAGGGTTTTTTTTTTAGCGATTATCAGCGACGCAGTAGCGAGCAACGATTTTTTTTTTTAGCAGCAGTTCCAAAAAATTGAAAATATCGCTGCTTTTTTTGACATTTTGAATTTTTTATTTAAAAATTATTTAAATTCACTATTTTGAATTTTTTATTTAAAAATTATTTAAATTCACTATTTTGTTTAATTTTAATTTGTTTTAATTTTAAATATTTTTTTTTTTTTAATATAAAACAAAAAATAAATTTTCTTATTATTCGATATTTTTTTATTTTTTAAATAAAAAAAATAAACTCCCGTCGTTTAAAGTTTTTTTTTGGGTATTTTTTTTCTCTTTTCAATTGGAAGTTTGAAATTGGATATTTGTTTCGCTTTATGTTGTTGTCTTGTCGCTTAGTGCAAAACAGTGGTTGACTTTATTATGCAAAATTTATTAAAATGCATACAGATTGATTGGGCATACACCGTCGTACGAATGAAATAAGAACTAACTTAGAAACAGGATTTTTTCATACAGAAAAAAAACTAACTAACAGCCTTTCCAAACTTATTTTCTTATAATCTTATGAAATCCGTTCGTGCTATAAAAAAAATTTAGGTATTTAAATATTTTTTAGTTATTTTAATAAATATTGTGTTATTTTAATAAATATTATGCAAACCAAAGAGCATTAATAATTAATAGAAATAAAAAAAAAAGAATAGTAAACATCCAATGAAATTTATAAAATTAAAATCCAAAATTCTATCAAAGTTATCTATCAATATTATCTGTACAAAATAATCCCGATGTTTCACATCTATCAAACGTCCCGCCGGCTCTTGTATTTTTTATTGAACTTTGTATGAAAATTGATTAACTTAAATTTTATTTCAATTTATAAAATATTTATTTTATGTATATGTATTTACGTTGGTTTATGCAGCCTCGATTTTAAATAAAAAACAAATTAATTTGTTGTACGATTTTATAATTTATTAGTCAATATTTCGTACCTGTTTTGGTACATTTTCAAGACCTGAAGAAACATTTATATCATTACATTTTTATTATTAGATTTAGAAAACAGGGCAAATTATTATTACTTACATCTTACTTTATCATTTAAAAAACATTTTTGCTTATTATTGCATCGTCATAAAAAATTAAAATTAAAGAATAAAAACAAAAACTCTTTATTAAAAAACACATATTAAAATTCAAATTTAAAATTGTAAGTTAAAAAAATTTAAAAAATAATAAAATATAAGAAAATTTAAAATTGTAAAACATTAATTATTGGACTATTATACATTAATAAATAGATAAATATTACAGAGAGAAAAACAAAAACAAAAAAACAGCTGAATTATTATTTATATGACTATAGCAAAGATGACATATTATAAAGATAAGAAGCACAGGAATAAGTGTAGTTTTCTCCCGCCAAAACTTCTCTTTGTTTGGTTGTTTTTTTTTTTATTTACACTTAGTTTTTATATGATTTTATTATAGGTGTTCAATAGACAAAATCAGAGATGGACCCGATGAAATATTTTTTAAATAAAAATTCTTAAATTTAAACGTAACACGGATAAAATTTTATTTCTATTTTTGTTAATTTTTATTAAAGCACTTTAAAATATAAAAATTCGACAGCGAATAAAAGGATTTACCAAAAATTCTTGGCGATACTGCCGTTTGAAATTTTTGAAGGGCCATAACTCCAAAATGGGGGCCTTCCCGCAACAACCGTTTCGAATTTAACATTTTAGGGACCGCCTCTATTACCTACCCAAAAATAGGGCAAATGGGGCACAAAAAAAAATTTTCCATGCAAAAATGTATCAAAACTTTGGGAGGCCCTATCTCCGAAACGACGCCTTTGCTCCAAGAACTCATTTCAGTTTTGGGAGTTTGGGCACCGCCTCTACCGCCCTTCAAGTTTCAGCCCATTCTGAGAGGTTCAAGGAAACGGAAGTTTAGCCAAATCCTTTATTAAAATAATTGTAACAGTGGTTATAATTTTATTCATTTTAATGATCATTATTTCCACCTTGCTTTCTAATTATTGCAAAATATTTTTCTTAACAATCTTGATAGGTATAACTGGCGGGTATTCAAAAAATCTAAAGAAATATATCCTTATCGATTTTTACATGATGGGAACAAAAATAATTATATTTCGATCATTATACCTGGCAAAATATACTTTTTTCCTGACATTTTAATATATTTAATTATTTTTTTGAAAAAAATTTATTATTTTACAACTTTTTTTTTTACACAACTTAACTTCAGTAGAAAGTTTTCAAATTTAATTTTACATCCCTAATCATTTATTTTTTTTTTTATCGTTTTGTTTTGGAAAAAAAGCAAAAATCGTGACGCGTTTAAAACAATAACATTCAATTTGATGACGCGTTTAAGGCAAAACGTGTAAAAAAAAAAAAATTCTTATTCATATACAGAGTGACTATACTTGCTTTAATTTTAAAAAGTTTACTTAAAAATTTATAAAAAAATAAGTATTTTGGGTTTTATGCTAATAATAAATTTAGAAAACAATTTTTGAAATGTTACAAAATATTTTGTTGTTTTAAAAATAGAAATAAAGGTTTTTTAAACAAAATAATTTCAATACAAACTGAAAAATTTAAATATGTTGAGAGGAAAATTTATGCAATATACCTTGTAAATTAGAAAAATAATACACATAAAAATGTATTGCTGTCCTTGTCTAAAAAAAAGTTTACACTATGCTACTTATCTTTATAATATGTCATCTTTCACTATAGTTAATATTGTTTTAAATTTTGATCATTTAGAAAAGCTTTCGCTCAATTTTTACATGTTTAATTCTATTATGTTATTAATTGTGTATTTATAATTCTTTTGTACTTGTCGTTAAGAAATTTTGTGTCACACTTATAATTCGTTACATTGTCCATATTAAGGTTGTATATTTAGAACTTCTAAGTTTTTTCTCTTTTTCCAATAGTGGGCGTCTTTATGTAAAATCACTGGGTTGTCATAGTCGAATTGATGGTTATTTTCTATTGCGTGAACCAGGCCTTGATTAATTTCACCATTGTTCTTGTATTAGACGATTTAATTGACCAAGTTATGCCAAAGCTACCTTTTAGACCAACTATTTTCAAAAAATATGTAGACGATTGCATCTTGACAATACCAAAAGACATGGAAAAAGAAGTTCTCAAAATATTTAACAACCAGCATACACGCATCAAATTCACAATGGAACAGGAAAACGAAACAACAAAAGAAATACCGTTCCTAGACATGACACTGAAAAGGGAAAAAATCACATTATGACAAACTGGTACAGAAAGTCCATCGCCTCAGGTCAACTTCTTAACTATCATTCAGCACACCCTCAATATGTCAAATATAACGTCGCCAAATCTTTCGCAAATAGAGTAATAACATTAAGCAATAATAATTTCCACAAAAATAACTATATCATAATAACTGAAACACTTGACCGAAATTGTTATCCAACACACATAATAAAACGAATAATAAACAGTATTAAACACAAAAGAACAAATACAAAACCAAAGAACACCTGTGATAAATATCGTAAAATATCGTATGTACCTGACTTATCTGACAAAATCGCGACGACACTTACCAAAATGGATGAAAAATTAGGTATAGGAAAAGAACCAATAAATAAGCTTAGCAAAATATTTGACAAGACTAAGATTGACCAACCATGCACAGGAGTTGTTTACAAAATGGAATGTACAGATAAGAACTGCAATAAAATATACATAGGAGAAACGAAAACAGACATAAAAGTAAAAATGAAGGACCACAAATATGACTACGCAAGAGCAATCAAGAACAATGGTGAAATTAATCAAGGGACAGCGTGCCTGGTTCACGCAATAGAAAATAACCATCAATTCGACTATGACAACCCAGTGATTTTACATAAAGACGCCCACTATTGGAAAAAGAGAAAAAACTTAGAAGCTCTAAATATACAACTTAATATGGACAATGTAACGAATTATAAGTGTGACACAAAATTTCTTAACGACAAGTACAAAAGAATTATAAATACACAATTAATAACATAATAGAATTAAACATGTAAAAATTGAGCGAAACCTTTTCTAAATGATCAAAATTTAAAACAATATTAACTATAGTCATATAAATAATAATTCAGCTGTTTTTTTGTTTTTGTTTTTCTCTCTGTAATATTTATCTATTTATTAATGTATAATAGTCCAATAATTAATGTTTTACAATTTTAAATTTTCTTATATTTTATTATTTTTTAAATTTTTTTAACTTACAATTTTGAATTTGAATTTTAATATGTGTTTTTTAATAAAGAGTTTTTGTTTTTATTCTTTAATTTTAATTTTTTATGACGATGCAATAATAAGCAAAAATGTTTTTTAAATGATAAAGTAAGATGTAAGTAATAATAATTTGCCCTGTTTTCTAAATGTAATAATAAAAATATATCATTATGTTTCTTCAGGTCTTGAAAATGTACCAAAACAGGTACGAAATATTGACTAATGAATTATAAAATCGAACAAGAAATTAATTTGTTTTTTATTTAAAATCGAGGCTGCATAAACCAACGTAAATACATATACATAACATGCAAATTTTACAGCCAGGAACATTTTAGTTCAAAGAATTATTAATAAAATATTTAGTAAATATTAATTTTTTATTATTAACTTATTAATATTTTATAGTTCAAATAAAATTGAGATTTTCATACTAATTTCAATGTTAATAAAATCTTGTTAATGAAATGAAATGCAGTGAAATTATATACAGTGGGATAGATAAAAATGAAAATACATTGAAGTGATATACTACAATTAAGTTTGATATATTTGAACGTGTACTCAATCCTAATAATTTTATATAAATTTTTTTTTGAAAATTGAATAGCAAAAGTTATACCGTATCTGCACTTCTCTGCAAAGGTTTATTCCTAAGGCCACCTTAACAAAATCCGTACACACTCTATTTTTTGACACTTAAAAAAAAAAAAAGTGTAAACAAACTCTTCTTTATCTTGTTTATTTTTAAATTTGTATTGCCAACCTTTTGAAAATAGAAAAAAGGCAGAAAAAAGCAAGGAAAAAGCAGAAAAGTTGGCAACAATAATGTTTGCAAACTGACCTTTTTTGTCTGAAAATTAACTTTTTTTGTCTGCAAACTGGCCTTTTACGGAAAGGTTAATTTTTTTTCTTTTTTTTGTATGGGAAAAGCCTGTTCACAGGTCAGTTTTAAGGTCCAAGTGCAGATAAGGTATAAAATCTTGTATAATTTTGTCAGTATTATTTTGCCAATATAAAGGCGCTATTCGGTACCAAGGCAAGTCAAGTCGTCTTTGATACTTTGCCATTTTGGCTTATGATATTTCTTTTTTTTGTGTTGCAAAAACAACAAAAACAAAAAATTTAAATTTATAAGGCGCAAAATCACCAAGGTGGTAAATTCTAGTTGGAATCGATTAAATCATATAATATAATAGTTTTTTATAAATAATGCGTCATAAGTAATCCAAACCAACTTGCTTAATCGCCACATCAAAATATTTTTTTTTAATTTATTGATTAAATATATTTTTTTTCACAAATTACCCTCAAAACGTCATTCCGGGAACGTGTCCCAAGTCAACATTCACTGACAACATCAATTAAAATACGTATTAAAAAATAATTTTAATGCTCTGAAAGTACTTTTTAACTCAGTTAATATTATAATGAAATGATATTCATAAGTCTTTTAGTATTTACAATATTATATTTTCCGAAAATTTAACTCAAAGTCTGGCGCAAGTTTTCGCGTCATTCCGGGAACGCCTTCATTTTTTTAAAATATCTTATTTCAGAAAAGTGCTAAAGATAGCGCCACTCGGTAATTCTTTAGAGCACCTAAGGAGAAATAAATGCCTGATTTGTTTTTTATTAAAATGTGAGAACTGTAAGAGGTAAGTGCGTTTTTGTATCGAATTTTTGTAGCGTACCATAATTCACCGTCATTCCGGGAACGCCAATAATTCTAAGAAAAAAAAAAGTAAATGACTTTAAATATATTAATTCTCAAACATTATTAGGACCTTTTGCAATATTAATCTTAATAACGGATGTTTTTGAGGTTATTCTATGTTTTTTATGCAATTCTATACGAAAACGTCATTCCGGGAACGCGTCATGTCCGGGAACGCTTATATATAAATATTGTTTAATTCATGTAATAATCCATTTTCAGCTCTGCCTGCTCAGATATTACTTAAAGATAATATAATTAATAAATAGGACTAGTTTTGGAAGTGAAAATAAAATTTTTTTAGAAATTTTTTGTAGAATTTCAGACACGGAATTTACCACCTTGGTGATTTTGCGCCATAAGTATTCACTTATTTAAATTTCCAAATAGCGACTCCTATGGCGAAAAAAGGCACATACTTATGGGTGAAAACAAATGTAAATAAAAGTGTGATACTTAGTTAAATATTCAAATAGTGCCTCAATGGGGAAAAATAGCACATACTTATGGGTGAAAAAAATTTAAATAAATGGGTTGTCAAAACAGTCAATATTAACGATACCTGTTAATTTTTTTAAAGTTTAAATAATCGTCGCATTTTATATGATTTGATAAAATGTAAACAGTCCCTTTCGCGGCAAATAAACAGTCCCTCTCGCGGCAAATAGTAATAGTTTTTTATTGAACGCTGTATGAAAATTGATAAACTTAGAGTCACAATTTCTAAATTGAGGACGTAATTTTCTGCATTCTGTATAATCTGCTAAAATCAACTACTTATAAGGGGGATGGAAATAAGGCCGCAGGAAATAAGGCCGAGACGTTTTTTTGTTGCGGTCTTATTTCATTTTGAAAAATGAAATAAGGCCGCGAAGATTTTTTCGCGGCCTTATTTCGTTTTTCAAAATGAAATAGGGCCGCGAAAAAATCCTCGCGGTCTTATTTCATTTTGAAAAATGAAATAAGACCGCAAAAAATTCCTCGCGGCCTTATTTCGTTTTGAAAAATGAATTAAGGCCGCGACAAAAAAAAACAATTATTCGGAGGGCTAATTTCATTTTTATAAACGAAATAAGGCCGCGTAATCTTGTGAGGTGAGCACACAGGGCAGGGGGCAGCAGGGCGGCGGGCGGGTTGATCAGTGGGATTTGCGGCGCTCACCTCACAAGATTACGCGGCCTTATTTCGTTTTTCAAAATGAAATAAGGCCGCGAAAAAATCCTCGCGGCCTTATTTCATTTTTCAAAATGAAATTAGCCCTCCGATTAATTTTTTTTTTTGTCGCGGTCTTATTTCATTTTTCAAAACGAAATAAGGCCGCGAGGAATTTTATGCGGTCTTATTTCATTTTTCAAAATGAAATAAGACCGCGAGGATTTTTTCGCGGCCTTATTTCATTTTTCAAAATGAAATAAGACCGCAACAAAAAACCTATCGCGGCCTTATTTCCCGCGGCCTTATTTCACTGCGCCTACTTATAACAAGCGTCGGCAAGACTTTCATCAGATGGGCCAGATGCAGATTTTTCAATTTTTTTGTGGGATTAATTCTTTCATTTACTTAATTTACAATTCGTAATGCTACAACAATAGCAGCCCTTCAGAAAATTTGGCGATCAATATTTAGCAGAAAACAATATTTTTAATGCAACATTTATTGAATAATGCAAAAAGTTGTAGTAATAGAATTTTTTTAAAAGCTGAATTATATAAATATGAGGTTCTGAATGGAATTTTTGATAGTTTTAATTTTTTTTGCTATAAAAAAGTTAAAAAATTATAAAAATGCCTAGAATAATAAATCAGGCCGAATAACAAGACGGCAATAAAAATCTTGGAGGGCCAAAAAAGAACACCGAATGGGCCGTATCTGGCCCGCGGGCCGTATGTTGCCGACCCTTGACTTATAAAATAATATTTGGCTGACTGAAATCAAAAACTTATAATAATACGTGACCGACCGAATTTTCTTACCCATTTTTGCCGCTTTTTTCTTTTCAATACAATTTTAGTTTTTGAATTCACTTAAAAGTAGACCTACAAATTTAGTTTGTTATGGGAAATTTAAAATTTCACTTTGCAGAATTTTAAGAAGTAAAATTGAATTTGTGAACGGCTTTAGGACAAAATTATTTCATTTTTTTAAATAAATCCGATTTCAATTTTTTCAGTAATCACTAATAAGTGAACAGACTCTTAGTTTTATCTTTTTGAATTTTCGATGTCAAAAAAGATCTTCGAAATTCGAAAAAACAGTCTAAAATTGCTCCTTAAAAAAGGTTTCTTTAAATGAAAAAAATGCAAAATTAGAGAAAACTGGGAAAAGTAGAAAAAAGTATGTACGAGAAGTTATACACTTTTTTCAGCGAACCTTGTACACTTTATCGCATGCCAGAAAATTAAAAAATGAAATTATTATTTTTTATCGCATGCGACAAGATTTAAAAATAATTAATTTATAAACGCGTTTTAAGGCTTTAAATCAATAAAATTAATTAAAATAATTAATTTTTGATTATTCTGCATCAAAAAAAAAATAATTCTTTAGTGGAAAAAGTAGTTTCTTCGTAATAAAATATTGTACTGTGCACATAAATCTTCGGTAGATGGGCACTTCCAGGAGAGAACCATCCACGCCGCTTGGTGTGAAGTTGGGGTAGGGTATCCACCAAAAATCCCCCATACCGGCGTCCACCTAAAGTCCGACACTTCTTCAGAATGACCACGCCGCTTGGTATGAAGTTAGGGCAGGGTATCCATTTTTAAATAGGCCATTCTTAAGAAGTGTCGGACTTTAGGTGGACGCCTGTATGGGAAAACTTTGGTGGATACCCTGCCCTAACTTCATACCAAGCGGCGTGGTCATTCTGAAGAAGTGTCGGACTTTAGGTGGACGCCGGTAGGGGGGAACTTTGGTGGATACCCTGCCCCAACTTCACACCAAGCGGCGTGGATGGTTCTCTTCTGGAAGTGACCATCCACCGAAGATTTATGTGCACAGTACAATATTTTATTACGAAGAAACTACTTTTACCACTAAAGAATTAATTTTTTTTTGATGCAGAATAATCAAAAATTAATTATTTTAATTAATTTTATTGATTTAAAGCCTTAAAACGCGTTTATAAATTAATTATTTTTAAATCTTGTCGCATGCGATAAAAAATAATAATTTCATTTTTTAATTTTCTCGCATGCGATAAAGTGTACAAGGTTCGCTGAAAAAAGTGTATAACTTCTCGTACATGAAAAAAGTTTCTTTTTAAATTAATAAAATTTTGAATTGATAAAAAATGAAAATTACTTATATGTACGCTAAGGAACTACGTTCCAATCCGGTGTCCCATGACAGCTCTTTTTTTTTTTGCTTTTTTCCACAAGGTTTGATTTTGTCCCATATAAGAAAGAAATCTGGGGTGCAATGCAATCATATAACAATTGTCACCGGTCGACAATCGACAATTGTCACAAAATTTAACAATTGTCGACTTATTGCTTCATGTAATTTTAAAAGCTTGAAAATTCATTTTTCATAATTTCATTGAGAAATTAACTAAAAAAATGTTAAATATTTGTCGACCTCGATCATAAAAGCGACCATGTCGAATTATTTGCTTTACATAAAAAGATCGCGAATTTTAGTTTATCGTTTTAAAAAAAAAATAATGTAGAGAATTGGGCTAAAGTGAAGATGAGTGTTCAGCTTCGATTTCGCTGAAACTTGGTAGAGGTGGTTCATCTAAAAAACACATTTTAATCAATATTAAGAATATTGCAAAGTAGTTGTACTTATAAAATCGAGTACGAGGAATCGAATGGTGCTATTGTCAAATAATGACGTATAAATGTCATACGTTGTTTCATTTCTGAGCAGACGATATTATCCGTATATTTAATGTTGATGTTTGTCCTTAATTTTTTAAATCAAAGTATTTTTATTATCATTAAAACTTTAGTATTAAAATAGTTCAAATTAGATACTTTTTTAATTAAATTTAAAAACAAAGTATTATAATTATTATTTTAACTACTAGTCTACATTTTGTTTTCGATTAAATTATTATTTAGTAGATCTTTAGTAGTTTAGTAGTTTAGTAGTTTATACAACAGGAAGAACAAAAACAACAATTTTGAAAGGTTGTTTTGTATGTTTATGAAACTACAGTGGTGGACTTACGTAACTTTGTCGTTTTTATGACAATCGACAATTTCAAACAATCAATTTCTATAGACAATGAAAGCTATGCTTCACGTATTCACGTATCTAATCATCATCGTCATTTTGAAATAAAAAGGTAGTAAAACTCAATAAAAATCTTGTAAGGATAACTAGTTTATAAAGTAAACCTTGATTTATAAAATATTTGTAAAATTTATAGAGGAAAAGAGAAGAATTATGTATTATTATGTTTTTTTTGTAATCAATTGTCGTGAAAAAAAATTTGCTTCCTATAACTTAAATTCACGTGAATTGTCTATCAAAATAAAATGACCACTATTTTTTGTCGTCTTTATAGTAAATAAACGTCGATTTGGCTGAAACTGGGGGAGGTAGATGCGATGACTAAACCTCGAAATCCAAGAGGATTTTTTCACCGAACCCCGCGTTTCGGAAAAATGATCCACCAAATATTTCATATGCACCTATATTTGCCCTATTTTTAGAGAGGAGGTGGAGGTGGTGCCCCGAATGTCAAATCCAAGAATATTTTTTTCGGAACAATATTAATAGGTATGTATGAAAACTTTGGGGGCCATATGTCCGAAACGGAGGGTTTCGTTAAAAAATCCTCTTGCACTTGGGGGGTCAATTCACTTTTGCGTGACTTATCAAAGTATATTTCTTTTTGAAGGTGACATAAATTGATTTCACTTAAATTGAGGCCTAAATCACTACACCATAATTAGATCCTTATTTCATGTCATATAATTTTTTTTTTTTTTTTAACGTTGTATAGTGCATTTAAAAATCCATAATATTCTGTTCTATCAAAAACTTATTGACAATATTTATTTAAACATATACATAGTATGGTATAGAAACTACTCTTATGCTATCTTATGCTATTTTATAACAATAATTTAAATTGATTTAAATTGATGCTAAAATAAACTCATGATTTTTATTACCAAATTGAAAAAAAAATTAAAATTTTTAAAACACAGCGTGAAAAAAAATCCATGGCATTTTATTTCCATTGCCAAAACAATCTCCCTGCAACGTATATATGAAAGCTCTATGACAGAATATGTCACGGAAAAAAAAAATTAGAGCGAATCCCAATTTTTTCGTTGTTGACTCCCCAATTTTATGGGAAAAACACATCTGTGGACGATATTGGGACACAATCCTATATTTTTAGAGGTAACCAATCCCATATTTTATGGGATACTTTACCAAAAAAATATCGAAATCTTCAACTGAAATGGAATTAAGTAATAATATTTTAGAAATTATTTCTATTAAAATATGGAGCTGTTCTCACGATTTATGGAGTTGATCCAAATAAAATTTAGGACTAATTCCTATTTTATTGTAGGAATCTATCCTTTTAAAAAGTACATTAAAAGGACTAAGTACTATAGTATAAAAGGTAAACATTACAATTGTTGTAGGAATTGATACTAATATAGTTGGTAAAGACTCCTATCCTAATTTTTTTTTGTTTTTGATTTTTTGTTTTTTTTTTTATCTTTTTTTTTCTTTGTTTATTTGTTTTTTTTTTTTTTTTGCTTTTTTTGGTTCTTTTTTTTTTCTATTTTTCTTGTTTTTTTTTTTTTTTTGTTTTTATATTGTTTTTTTTTTATTTGTTTGCGGTCATCCATCTAAGTACTATCACTACGATACGTTGCTTAACCGCTGTGTTTAATGTGATGTAGAGTCTTCCACTGAGATATGTTAGTAATATACAACAATGTATTAAATAGAAAATATAAATTCTAGGATTTTGGTACCTTTCAAGTGGGATTCAATTTTAGATGGGAAGAAATATAACTAAAGTTGTAACTATCCCTATTTTTTATATAACTTAGTTCCAATAATTTTTAGAGCTTGTTGCTATTTTCTTGTGTGTTAAAAAATGGTACATGTGCATATTTTTTTAGAAACGCTCCACCTAAAGAAGGATCAGTTCAAATTTTAAAAGTACTGAAACTCCTTTTCTATTTCCTTCTTTTATAGGAATGTGTGCTTTTATTTTGTAACGAATCCTTTTTTTAAATTTGATGCTATTTTTTGAGGACTTAATTCCAAAATTAAAGGGAAATTTATCTATTTTGCTGTTCCCATATTATTTGGGAATCGCTCCATCGACTTTTTTTTTCCGTAACCACCAATTTTTGTTTTGCTGTTAAAAAGATAAATAAAATATGATAAATTACATAAAATAAAGAAGATGAGTGTTCTTGTTTGTACAAACAAAAATTTAATTTATACATAAATTTTCATTGAATAAAAACAAAAAAATTTTCCATTATCATCAGACTATACATATATTCCAATTTTATTATTTATGTATTATGTTATAATTTTATTATTTATGTATTATAAAATTTTTAGGAGAAAAAAAAATTTTTCTATTTTGATTTTTTTTATAGAAGACTAGTAGTACAAAGATAATGTTTGACAATTTTCGTAAATTTTGCAAAAAATGTATCGTAAATATTCACCTCGAAGCAATTTTTCATTTAAAAAAAAAATAAAAAAAAATCAGGACAATAATTTCGAATCACTGATTTCATTATATGCATTTAAAATTTTTGACGAATTATCTACGAAGAACGCAACTACAATTCTCTTCAAGGTTTACTTGAAACTAACTGGAAAATTGAAAAAGGAAATTTAAAGATTTATTATTACAAAAAAAAATAAAAAAATTGTGTAAAAGGTGCTTATTTCTTGTGTTAAACACACATTTTTTTTTTTTAACTAAATTTGAGTAAATCATAGGATTTTGAGCATATCATGTTTATATCACGAAACCGAAGGTCGAGTGATATAATATTGACGAGTGTCTATGTGTTTGTGTGTATGCACAACGAGCTGTATAACAAATTTGATTAACATGTATTGCACTGAGCCAAAAACTTATGTAGAATTAACAAAAAACATAGTATAACGCACCAAAAAAATACGGCATTATTGATCCATCGGAGGTTTTTGCTGAACTAGCAAATTTTAAATAGGTGATGCATTACACATTATCAATTAGTTGAATTATAAAAAACTTTATCAAATCGAACAATGCAATGTGTTAAAAGTATACATTGCCTCAATTGTTCTATACATGTTCCTTGGTAATTTTTTGTACTTGCCGTTTTCTAATTTATCAAACTTTTAGGCATTTTCCCAAAATGTAACTAGATAATTTAGCAAAACATTTATACGAAACAAATATATACTACGACAGTTTCTTACCTTGGAATTATACAATTTATCAAAACTTTAGTAATTTTTCTTCCAAATATAATTAGATGATTTAGCAAAGCATTTATTCAAAACAAATAAATACTAGGCCATTTTTTTAGCTTGGAATTATAAAATTTATCAATAATTTAGGCATTTTCTTCTTAATGTAATTAGATGATTTAGCAAAGCAGTTGTACAAAACAAGTAAATATTTAGCAGACTTATTATAAAAGTAACTATATGAAGAACTAATCTAGATTAGGTGAAACAACAAAATTTAAATAGCTAGTAAAATATAAAAATGGAAACTATCAAAATCCATCAACTTTGGAAAAATGATATAAATTTTTACGATTTTTAAAAAATTTTCTTTTTTGCTAAAAAAATTTACTTAGAATTTTTCATAACAAATTAGAATTTTCTTCTGTAAAAAGTTTTTTTTTAAAAAATCATAAAATTTTATATCACTTTTCCAAATTTGCTGCATTTTGATAGTTTCCATTTTTGTATTTTACTAGCTGTTTAAATTTTGTAGTTTCACCTTGGGATTGTTGAAAATCTTTGAAAAATAATAATAATATGAGGCATTGGTTTTATAAACCTTTTTTTCCATGTATATAGTTATTCTCTGAAAAGTTAGCACCAAATAATTCAAATTAATATAATATATGTAATGTATGTTTTATTCCACATTTTATCCTTGATATTTTGAAACTTAAAAGTATGCAAAATATTTAAGTAGCTTATGTAATTATATTACTAGACAGGTAAAATTGAAAAAAAAAATAAAATAAAATAAAATTATACATTAATTCATATTATTGCGACAAATCATTGTAGGTTTGGTTTAATATCACCAATTATGATACTATTATATTGGAAAAAAAAAAAACTAAAATAAAATTATACATTTTATATAAATTAATTCATATTACAAATCATTGCAGATACTATTATATTAAAAATTAAAGGAACATAATGTGCCTTAAGTTATTTTTTAAAAAATGTGTCAAATTATAATTAGCAACCTGACAAATACGCGTTTTTTGCAAAAATTGGATTTTAATTCTTGAAAGTGGTAGAAAGTGGTATTAGAAATTATGTTTGTTCAACAAGTTTGCCGCCATTTTGGTTTTTTTAGGTTTTACCGTTACTTTTTGGTTACTTTGAAATTAAGCATTTTTGAGTATGAAAACTTAGAAATAGCCTTTCATGATGTTCTAGACTTTGATTCAGGAGGAGTTTACCTTCATTTTTTTAGAAAGTTTTAGTTCCTGAAAATATTGTATAGATGGCGTTTTAACCAATTTTGTGTATTAAACTAAAATTACTCCACCTTTTGGGCAACATTTGTACTACAGAAAAGAAACCAAAAAAAGGTCGTTTCAAGACCTTTCCAACAAAAAAAAAATTTTAAGAATCGAATAATAAATAAAAGAGGTATGCCAAATTAAAAAAATTACGAAAAAAAAAATGTCCGTTATTATTCAAAAACTCAATTTTAAAGAACGAATCCATAACAAAAATTACTGAAAAACCAAAATTTATGAGGACATGTTTTTAGGAAATGCATGTTGGAACGTGAATGAACGGATAAAACGTTCGAATAATTTAAAACAATTATCTACTACTAAAAAACGTAAAAGCGACTCAAAACAACTCGTGAGTGAGATTTTGAATGATTCGGAGACAGAGCTGGACTGGCCTAATAAGCTAGAAGGAGTTTCCTGGTGGGCGGTACTAAAATCTGTTGTCTAAAATTATAATGTTTTCTTTTAATTTTTTTTTAAGCGTGAGAAAATTTTTTTACAAAGAAAATTTGAATTTCCCGGTCCTAAATTCATTCCCAGTCCAGCCCTGTTCGGAGATACTCGATTTTATAGAACTTGCTGTATGCCTTTCAGAAATTATTGTAAAATCATATAGAATTAAATACTGAAAAAACAAATTACAATAGCAAAAAGTTTAGGTTATAAGTTTAGAAAAGAAAATTGGAAAGAAAATAAAATTGATGTGGAAGAAACATTAAAAAAAGAATTTCAAAGCTTATATGACAATGTCTATGAAAGTTAAATGGAAGGGGAGTCTGTTTAAAACAGTTCTCGAAAATATATACAGTAAAAACAACACTAAAACTGAACAAAACTCGAACCAAAAAACTTCAAAACTGGTTTTATATAAAATGCCGCCAATCCGAAAGTACTGGACCGATTTCACCTGCGAAAGCGGCTTTGGAAAGGTATAAATATGTACTTTTTGACTGCGAAGTTTGAAAAATATCGTACGTAAGATGATGGAGTACAACTTTTTTGAAAATGGCTAAAAATGGTCATTTTTTTGTATGGGGAAATTCTAAGAAGTGAATTATCTTCTAAAACATTAAAAAATTTCAACCTGCGAAAGCGGCTTTTTAAAGTGGTCTGGAAGACCTTTCCAAAATGGTATAGAGTGACCAAATCGGTTGAAAATTGAGGGAGTACATTCAAATGAAAAAACCCATTTTTTGTTTTTTCAGTATTTTTAGGGTTTCTCTATGGGTTAAACTGGCAACACCGAGTTGCCAGCACCTGCAAAGAAAGCCCGCACGAATACCTACTTAAAATGATATATGAAAATATTCTTGTAAATTTAACAACAGAGAGATGATAGTTTGAAGTTTTAAAATTTTCCAAGCCTTCTGCCACAAGAATCGTCATATCTCCCAAAAAAAAAAATTTTTTTTTAAATCTGAAATGCAAAAACTTAGGTCAAATATCAGTCTATAAAATAAATGTAAAATGAAAGTTTAACGAATAACTTGAAAAAATGAAAAAAATGTCAGGTTGCTAATTATAATAAGTTCATCACTTTATTCTCTAAATTTAAATCGTTTTGTTGTTATTTAATTTTTTTAAAAATATTGAAAAAAAATAAAAAATATGCTTCGTAGTATATAACTTAACACATTATAAGTTTGATTTAATATCTCCAATTAATGTGTCAACAATTGGGTAACATTCAACAGTTTCATCGATTCCAAAAAAAAATTTTTGTATAAATATCCAAACTACATTACTTGCATTTGGATACTTCAAATTTAAAACATAAAATAGTTTAAAACAGTATTCTAATGATGCAAGATATGTATTAAATTTAAATTTGATGTCATCCATCACAACGAAAAAATCGGTATAATCATATTCATTGCCGACGACAACAATAAACGGTTGCAAGCAAGATTTTTGGGTCCTATAATCATCACGCATTTTGGTAATCTCCTGATCGACTTGCTCGTATGATTGGACAATCATTTGAAAAGATTGTTGGGAATCTTTAATACTGATTTTTTTTCGTTTTCCAGATAAAAAAATTGTTGTAGGAACCAAGACAGCATGCAATAATTGAATGAACAATGCATTTAAGGAATCTGGAAAGATATATATTTTTATTTAAATAAATGAAATCCAATATTTTGTTATCTATCCTTACCGCTATTAATTCTATCTCTTTTTTGAAGTACTTCGGCAAGCTTACTTTTAGAAAGAGGATCTTTAATTCTTTCTTGATAAATTTTTGGTATACCGGCGCAAAATTTGTCCCATTGCAAATAAAAGGAGTCCTTTTTGGAGTCAAAATACTCGAAATCAATATCCACCTACCAAGCAAAATAATAAAATATTAATATAAATTAATCTTCAATATTTTTACACATATTATAGTACCAGTTCCGGTGCTTGTGAAAATTTATATAAAGGCCAATCATTTAAGAGTCGAAAAATGTTTTGATCAGTGTTAGAATCAATGTAGTGTCTCCGAAAAATAATAATCTGTTTCCATTTTATAAGAACCTCATCCCATTTTCGCAAATGCTTTAAAATGCTCCTAATTTCTTCCAACTCTTCTTGGGACATTTCTAGAATAATAATTAGTTTTATACATGTTAATAATTAAGACAGATATTTTAACTACATTTTATAAATAGTATTAAAAACAAGTCCAAAAATGATAACTACCTGGATCAATAGCTATATTAAGCGCCAATTTTCGAGGGGCGACAACATTTTTCTTTTTTGAAGATATTTCAATTTCTTCGGGGTTTAATTTCTTCATACTTCTTTTCCTACTTTGGTACCTGTCCCAAAGCTTTCCTTTTGGGGGTAAAGTGCCTCTTTGGACGAAATAAGTGTTCTTTAACAAAAAAAATTTATATTAATTAATGTTTAATTTATTTCTGTTAATTTATTTACTTGATTTTCACTTGGGAACAGAAGAACTATTTGTTCCGATATTAGTTTGCATTTTACAACTGAAAGTTTAATGTCATTTTCAATATAAAATTGTATAACCCGATGGACAAGATTTGTACGATGAGCAGTTTCCAGCCTGCCATTCTTTTGAAAGTAGTTGATTAAAAATTTTCCTTGCTCTGTTTGTTTTAAAATTCCGGCTACAGTAATCTATACAAAAAAAAGAATATAGATAGATTATAGTTGTTATTTAAAGTATTTTTTTTATCTACTTCTTCGGAATAATTTGAACTTATCCTTGATTGAACGGAAGATAAAGAGCTGGGTGATGATGCATAGTTACTAGTCTTCTTAATCCATTCGGCGACCGTTGAGCTCATGGATAAAGTGTCTCGATCGTATTCAGAATGCAAAATGGGAAGGACCTGTGAATTTAATTAATATAAAATAATATTTTCTTTCATTACTTTTGCTTATTTTATACCAATTCTTTCTGCCATTCAGCCAGCTTGAATTCAAACAAAATTTTAATGTTTAGTTGATCTGCTGAAAAAAGTTCATCCAAGTGCCTTTGTCTCATATATTTTAATCCTTCCTTGGTAATTCGCTTAGCTGGAAATGGAGAAATTTATTAATATGTATGTACATATATGAGAGTGCTCCTTTTTGTAAATAGAGTTCATTTTTCTTACCAGCGAGTATATGGTATACTTCATCAAACATCCCCCAGTTATTGAGAAGTTCAGACAAAGATTCGTCAGGATTGGCAGAACATTTCTGGCTCATTTTGTCAGCGGTATTAGGCAAACTTTTTTCATTTGTCACTGGCACGTTCTGTTCTTTGTCAGTCAAAAGTTCATTTAAAAATACGTTGTGATCGTTGTCTGATGTCAAAAGTTCATTTGATGCGCTATTAAAAATTATATAATTCGTACCTCCAATTTCGACCATTGGCGTCGAAGGAGAGTTTTGTAAATGAATCAATTCAGAATCAGTGTTGCTTGTCATTTTATATGCTTTGCTAAGAGATGAAAAAAAGTTAAAATGATAAAGAGAAAATTAAATGAAATTATAACGATAAACTTACAATTTTAAAAATTAAGCTTGAAAAATTTAAAAATAATTTTTTTTTCTTATTACTGTTTTTTCGTTTCCAGTTCGGTTCGTATGTATTGGAGGTCCGTCGAAATATTCAATAAGTAAAATCAAAGGTTTAAAAAGGTTTTGAGTAAAAGGTTTTATTTCATAAGAAACAAAGTGATCATTATAAGCCATTGGTATGGTTTCGGATACAAAATATACTCTTTCACTTTCTAGCAAAACAATTTCATTAATTTTAAATAGTTTAGTAAAAGAACCATCTGACTTAGTTAAATAAAATGCGTTTTTATATGTTAGACTATTTAATAAAAGACATGAGAAGCTTTGAAAAGTATTTTCAACAATTTGTAATTCACTACATATTAAATCCGAAAACACACTTTCAATTTTGTATTTTTTATCAATCTTTGAATCATAATCTTTTTCTAACATCAATTTGTTTGCAAACTTTAATTGAATTTTTGTTGCTAAGGTTAAAGGCACGTTTTGTCTGTTTGTTATTACTTTCGCATAAGTTTTCAGCTCCCGATGCTTGCCTTGAAACCTGAAACACCAATAAAACTTTGGAGGTCCTGAATTCTTAATTATTCTAGGGTAATGAATTAAGAAGTGGTGCTTAGGTTTCAAATTGTCATTAAATAGTTTTACGTAATGAATATTATGTTGTTCAATTAGGTCCGCTAATAATTGTATGGTGTCGTTGTCAAATTTTGGTAAAAGCAGTAAGTCCACAATTTTAATAAAATTACAAACAAACTTCCAGACTTCGTCATTTGAGGGAATTAAATGACCTATCATAACAGTAAAATAATGTGTGAATGTCCACATTTCTCTTGCAGACATATTAAGTTTTCTTTTCTTTAAATGCAACAGAGTAATTGGTTTGCTAATATTTCCTATTTCAGATTCACCATAAGAAAAATTTTGTTTTGATTTATTCAATATTTCTAAAGTAAATGTACGTTTATTGATATAATGCAAGAGCACTTGCGATAAATTGTGATGACAAATGCCTTCAAACACGTCATGCATTATATCAACAGCAAAATTTTTTGTCACATGGAATGAAGGAACACTATTTAGTAATGATTTTCCAGAGACACCTGTTTCTGAAGAATTGTCGGTTAGAATATCTTTTTCATAATTTTCAACATTTCTTAGCGAACTATTATTTTCTTTTGATAAAACTTTAGCAGATCCTTTGGTTTCTTTACAAAATCTAATACATATTTGCTGAAAAGGATTTACTAAAATCTAATAATTGGTTCAGTCCTAGATTATCTCCAAGTACTAGACCTAAAACAAAATGTACTTTTTTGTAACCTTCAGGTAATTTTAAAGTTAAACCATCCACTTCTAAAGAAATATTTTTTTTTATTAATGTATTCATTACTAAGCTATTACCATATGTTTTTATGTCTTGAGCTTTAAACAGAGCAGCTGTGTAAATTTCATCCAATTTTGATAGATTTTCTAATGTAGGAAAATTGTAATACACAGCTGTAATGGATTGGCTACCGACATGAGAACCCAATGGGTTATTGATCTCAAAGTCATCTATATAAATAAAATACGGAATAAGTTTTTTGTTGGGATACAAATCACATTTTTCTTGCCATAACTTTCCTTGCACAAAATTTGAAATATCTGTCAGTTCTAGGTTTAATTTTTAAATTTTTTCAAGGCAAGTTTTTAAAGTGTTTTCGCTTTCAAATAATTTTCTAATTTGAAACTCCAATGGAAGTATAATGGCTTTATCAATTTTTTCATCATATTTGACAATACCACGATTATGGACTTCTGAAATATGTTTATTTATGATGAATTCTTCGGGTTTATAAAATTCATCGCGATCTTCTAAGACACGTAAAAGTTTGTGCTCAGAGTCAATATTTCTAAAAGGATCTTCAAAAATATTTAAAACGACTTTCAATTTTTCACGATCAATTTCACATAATTCTTGAGCGAAGGATGTGATACTCATTAAAATTGGAGAAACTATATACTCTTTAATTTTTTTCTGTAAATTTATGACATCTTTTCTTGTAAAATTATTGCTGTCATGTATTTTTAATACAAATCGTATAGTACTATCAAGAAATTTAATTTTACATTCGTTAGCATTAAAATTGTAATTTTTTGTCAGTGGGTAAATAACCCTATGAGGTTTTTCAGAAGCATCTAATATGAAAGATATTTCTGAATTAATCTGCTCCGGTTTAGATTGGGTTCCATTTAGGGATGTGAGTTTAAAATTATTTTTTGAAGACGAACCATCATTATGGCATTTAGTTATGTGTTTTTAAAAGTAGTGCTCTTTTGGAAAGATTGGTTGCATGATTTATAAGTACAGAAGTATGTACTATCTTTGACATATCCATGTATTATTTTTAAATGACCAATTAATAAATTTCGAGAGCATACAAAGCAATTCATCATTTTTAATTCAAAACTAAACTAAAAACGAGCTATAAAATGTTGAACATTTTCGTATAGTGCAGTTTTGTCTTCAGTCTCGAGATTTTGTGTAATGCCTAGTTATATAGAGTTGCCAGAAGTCCCGGTTTTCCGGGATTATCCCGGTTTTCATGTCGTTTCTTGACGGCCCGAAAAAGGTTCTCGGGACGCTCAATTGTCCCGGTTTAACATTTTTGACCAAAAAAAAATTAATAAATTTATTAAAAATGTGCCACTTTGTTCAGGTTATGTTACGCTTTGCTTTCATTTTTCTAATTCTCGATCCTACATTACATCAATCCAGCCTATAAAGATATTGCAGGGTAGTATTTGTTTATTTATACATTTTTGTTTTTGTTTATTTAGCTGCAAGACTTGGCTGGAATTTGGCTGGTACCAATTTTTGTTAGTTAGCATCTTTTATTTATAAAAATTGGTTTACTAATTTCATTTTATATATTATTAGATTTATTTTATACCTTCAAGTTCAAGCAGGCCAAAGAGAAAGTGCCAATTTCTAGAAAAATGTACTACAGAATTTCCTTTTATTAAAAAAGGCAAAATTTATACGGAAGCGTATTGTAGGCATTGCAATTCAAGTTTTAGTATAAGTCATGGTTTATCCGACATTAAAAATCACATTCAAAGTCAGAAACACAAATCTGCAGTTGCTTCGGCAAGTAAATGAAATGTATATTTATTTTTTGTTCCTAATTTGAGTTATTAATTTTAAGATATTATTTAATTACGTACTTGACCTTGTTACCATTATTACAGTCCTTTTTTTTATATTTATATTAAATAAAATATTTTTTTAATAAATTTTATTAATTTTGTAAAAAAAATCTTTTTGTCCCGGTTTGTAGTGGGGAAAATCTGGTAACCCTAAATATCAAAACGAAATTTGATTTTTATTGTAGAATGAATGCGGGGCTAGGTACCTTAAATAAGTCAATAATGGGAAAAAAATAAATTGTGATTCTGTTTTATATTAGCAGAAAACATTTAAAATCAAACAATACTTACCGAATTTTGCTCTGTTCATTGAATAATATATCCAGAAATTATTTATTATTATTAACTTTCAAAAATTTACTTTTAAATTTAACTTTTAATTAATTTTTTGAATAATTTTTAAAAAATAAAGCACGTGCCAACTGTCTCCGAAGAAATTTAAACACCAATTGAATATTTTTCTATGATCTATATTCTCGCAAATCTCACAAATCTATATTCTCGCAAATACTCTTGCAATATATTATAAGTGTTAAACTAAGCAGAATTGTACAAAATGTAATATATGTTTTGCTCTATTGGAAATATCTTATTATTTTCTAACGAAATTGGGGTTCTTCCTTTCAGACTGAATCGATCATATCATTCATGAGTTGGCTAAGAGCCAAAAGTTTATGAATGATACTCACGATTACCGGTAAACTTTTAAGGTTAGGGCGAAGCGCCTTTAATTTGAATAAAAGTCTAATCGATTTGAGTTGATTATTAACTCTGATTTTATTTTACAAAATTTAAAATATTTATACTAAATTTATTACTTATTAACAATATTAAAATATGTCAATAAATCGATAATTAAAAAAAATGCTTATATTACAATTATAAAATTATGTGTTCGTAAGCATTGCATTGAATGCATTACATCCTTACCTTTTTAAGAAAAAATTTTTTTTTGTATTATTAAGGGTTAAGAAAAAAAAAATTTTTTACAATTTTTTTTTTTATTTTTTGTTAGACATTTCTTTTTTTTCTTTTTTTAATAAATTTATTTTCTTATTCAGATTACTTTTTTCTTCAGTTGTTACAGCCATTCTTCGTAGACGGAATAAATTGCCTAATTCTTTTCTAATTTTAACGAGCTTACCACCACGACTATAATAGTTTTTAATTTTTGGTTGGTGTGTTGGTTGTTGCTCTTGTTGTTGTTGTTGTTGTTGTTGTTGTTGTTGTTGTTGTTGTTGTTGTTGTTGTTGTTGTTGTTGTTGATTTATTTTTTCCTGTCTTAATTGCTGCTGTTTGATATGAAATTGGATGTTTGGTTCTTCATCAAGGTATTGTTGTCTTTGTTGATGGTCTTTAAACTTTTGCTTCTTCAATTCAATTCGTTGCCTATATTCTTGAATTGTAATGGGCTTAGGTCCAGCGTGTTGATTATTTATTTGATTTATTGACATTTTTGTTAAAATATTATTTTATACTATAATTTTTCATAAAATTTCTAAATTTATATAATAATTAAATGATTAGATATGCAATAAAATTTTTTTTTTTTTTTTTATAATTATTTTTTTTTTTTGTTTTTATACTTAAATTAAAATATGCTTAAAGTGCAATAAACATTTTTATACATTTTTTTTTTTATATATCTTAATTTTTAATTTGACAATGCTTATATATATTACGCAATATGTTGTTTTTTTTTTTTTTTTTTTTGTAAACATTTTTTATTTTTATTTCTCAAATTACAATAGTTTAATGTACTTTTAAATTTATTTATGGTTTCGAAAAAAAAAATACTTAATTCTAATTTTTTAATTTTAAGCTATTATTGTCTACATTTTTTATTTTATTATCAATTTTTATTTTAGAATTGGTACCATCTGTACCAATTATCTTATAAGGACCTTTATATAAGCTATCTAATTTCTTTCTATTTTCTATTTTTAAATAAATTTACATTATCGCCTATTTTTAATTTTGATGGATTAATATTTTTGTCATAAAATAATTATCTTTTTTCTTTAGCGATTTCTAAATATTTTTTAGCTTGAGAACAAGCACATGATAATCTAAACTTAAGTTCTTTTGAATAATCTTCAATATTATAAATTGGATTGTTATTCGTTTCTTTAATTATTGTAGACGGTATATTAGCTATTTTTCCAAATATTAATTCGAATGGAGTAAATCCAGTATCAGTATGTGGAGTTGTATTATACGCAAAAACGAAGTAAGGGATCCATTCTACCCAATTAAAGTCTTGTGTGAAACATGAAAGATATTCGTTCAATACTCGATGATTTCTTTCTATAGAACCTAGGGTTTCATGGTGATACGGAGTAGATTTAACATGTTTTAATTTTAAAATTTCAAATATCTTTTTAAATGTTTCATTTATGAATTCAGTACCTAAATCGGTCTTAATGGATTTAAAATTTCCATATTTTAAAATTATGTTCTCTACAAGAGTCTTAGCAATAGTTTTTGCTTCTTTATTTTCTATTGGAATGGCTTCTATATATTTCGTTAATTCGCATTGTATAGTTAATATATATCTAAAGTCTTTACATATTCTTAGAGGACCAACAGTGTCTATTGAGATTTTTTCAAATGAAGCATTTGGTGTATCGGTAATTACCATTTGTTCTTTACAATATTTAGTTTGTTTATTTTTAATACAAGTTTGGCAAGAATTTATGTATTCTTTCACCATTTTATTTAAATTTTTCCAGATATATCTTTGCTTAATTTTCGCAATTGTCCTTTTTATACCGGTATGACCTCCCGTAGGTAGGTTATGGAATTCCTTTATAATTTTATTTTTAGTGACGTCATCATTAATTTTTATCGGAGGATTATACAAAATAATTTTTACATTTGTTTGCCCTTTTTTATTTTGCACTGAAAAAAAAAACTGTAGTAATTTTGAATAAACATTTTATTAAATATTTAACACCTCATTTCTTCACTTTAAATAGCGTTTTGTTAATTTTTTTTTCTATTTGAATATATTTTGTTGAATTAAATATTTTTAGCAGCATCATTTTGTCACTTTGAATAAAAATAAAATTTAACAAAATATTCTTCGCCTTTTGCATTTTGAATAAAATTTCTTTAAAATTTTGAAAAAATTTATTTTCACAATAAAGAATTTTTATTTGAAATGAAAAAAAAATTTTAATGAACTGAAAAAACGGATTTACGAAAATTTTATTCAATTTAGTTTTGACTAAATTTGAAAATTGATAAAATAAATAGTATTTATTTCTTCATGATGAAGAAAAATTAATCAAGATAAATAAAATACATATTTTATTTTTTTCTGGAATTTTTGAAAAAAAAATTTATTATTTTTGAAGAAAACGTGTTTGATTTCAATAAAAACGCTGGAAGTTACTTCGGCCCATATTTTGATGGTACAAAGTTTGAAAAACAGGCTATAAGATTTTTTTTAAGTTTTTTATGCGGAAAAAAAAACTTTGCCGTCAAAAACCTTTTAAAAAATCTTTTAAACCTTTTAAATTTAAAATGAGAAAAAAGGTTTGTATTCAAAAATCGCTTTAATTTTTTTCAGTTTCAAAATTTATTTTCAATGTGAATAAAATTTTTATTTTAAGATAGGTAATATGAAAAATTAAAACTCATAAAAATATTAAAATTGAATAAATTTCTTCTTGTTTCAACAAGAAACAAGAAGAAATTTATTTGTCTTGAAAATTCCAAATTTTTAATTTTTCATATTGACTATTAAATTAAAAATTTTATTCACATTGAAAATAAATTTTGAAACTGAAAGAAAGTTAAAACAATTTTTGAATAGAAAGATTTTTTTTTTCATTTTGAAGAAATTTTATTTTAATTCAATAGTCAATACCAATAGCATCTCATTTTGGCAAGACGCAAAACAGTGTCATTTGGAAAGTATATTCTTTGGAAAAGGTTGTTCTTATAAAATATAAAACTTTGAAAAATTTTTAAAAAAATGCTATATAATTTTCAGAAATCAGGCAACTATTTTTGGTAAGTTTATTTTTCCTTTGAATTAAATTTTTTTAAATTTAAACAAAATACTCTTTTTAGATCAAATCAGACTACAATCACATCAATCGGAAAAAAATTGAAATATTAATCGTAGTGAATGTGAACAGAATTCAGTTAAGTACTATTATTTTTTTTAATTGTTTTGTTTTAATTATTTCCTACTGAGTTCTTGTTACTAAAAGCAAATTAAAAAAATTATAAAAAGTCTTTAATTAAATTTTTTTTTTATTTTTCTTTTATCTAGGAATATTATTTTCTACAATCTACAACAAAAGGGTAAGGGAAAAATCCTCAAGGAACGGTTTATGACAAATATTTCAACTCTTCGCTTAAAATTGTTGTTTGATTCCTGTTCGATCGTATACTAAATCATCAGTTAAAAACGATAAAACGTCTGCTGACGAACCTTTTAATTGGACTTATTAATTTTTCAATTTTCAAAAAATATTTATTATTTCAGGTTCAATTGAAACTGATATTGAATAACATCTTGAACAAATTGTTTGATAGAATCGTTAAGAATATATTGAAATATGTTTAAATATGTAACATAACATAAGTAAATAAAGCATACATTTATCAGTTATACTATTTCAAAAAATGTCTTTTTATTTAATTAATGTTTTGTTTATTACAGGACTAATCTTTGAGGTTTATTTTTATTACAGGTCACTTTCACAATATCCGGCTTGTGCACATTGAAAACCAGCATGAAAAAAAAATTTTCAGTGGAAAAATGTTTTTTCCGTACAAATAATAAAGGAGTAAGTTTTTTATTCAAATCTAGCAAATAATTTTTCATTTGAAAAAGACATCGTTATTATTCAAGTGAAAAATTATTTTCTGGATTTGAATAAAAAACTTACTCCTTTATTATTTGTACGGAAAAACATTTTGCCACTGAAAACATTTTTTTTCATGCTGACAAAAAAATTTCGTAAATATGAAGAAAAAAAAAATTTATTCATGTTGAAGAAAATTTTATTCTAAATGAAAAATATTTCCTGGATTTGAATAAAACATTTGTTGACTATTATTCAATTGAAAAAAGGTTTCTTCATTCTGAAAAATTGAAGTTAATTTTTTTTATATTGACGAAAAATTTCGTAGATGTGACGAAATTCAAGGTTGAAAAACTAATTTTAAAAATATATTTGTTGATTTGACGAATGTCCTTCAGAAAATTTATTTAAAATGAAGAAACAAAATCAATTTAGAAGAAAATTTCTTATATCGGAAGAATCATATTTTAAAAAATTTTTCATACTGAAAATTTCTTCGTCAACTTGAAGAAATTTCTATAATAAAATTTCTTATAATAGAAGATTATTTTATTAAAAATGACAAAGATAGAATGAAAATAATTTGATTGAATAAATTTCTTCATATCTAATGTGAAGAGTGGTTGACCCCTATTTGATCACTGTTTCTTCACATTAATATCATTTTTCTTCAAATTCACTTCCTCTTTTGGTTCAG